>JAUZSX010299424.1:0-13234 GCA_034780655.1 Idiosepius hallami | reverse complement strand
ACAATAGAAAGAAAACGAAGGAAAGAAAGAAGGGGAGAAAGAAGAACTTAATGATAAAATAGAAAGAAAAGAAAGAAAAAGAAATAAAAGAAAGGAAAGAAAGGAAGGAGGAGAAAAAGAAAGAGCAAAGGAAGAACTAAAGGAAAAAAAGAAAGAAGGCGAAGGACAGAAAGAAAAAGAAGGAAAAGAAAGAGGGGAGAAATACCTTAAGAAAAAAGATAGAAAGAAAGAAAAATAAGAAAAGAAAGAGAAAATAGAAAAGAAAGAAGGGAGGTAGAACTTAAAGAAAAAAGATTGTAAGAAAGAAAAAAAAATGGAGAGGAAAAAGAACAAATAGAACAAAAAGAAATAGGGAAAGAACTTAAGAAAAAAGATAGAAAGAAAAGTCAAAAAAGAAAGAAAAAGAACAAAAAAGGAGGTGAAGAAGAAGGAAATAAAAAAGGGCAAAGAAAGAACTTAAGGAAAAAAACAGAAAAAAAGAAAGAAAACAAAGGAAAGAAAAAATGTGAAGAAAACAAAAAAAGAAAGAAGAAAGGAAAAACTGAAGGAAAAAAGATTGAAAGAAAGAAAGAAAAAAACGAAGGAAAGAAAGAAGAAAAAGAAAGAGTAAAAGCACAATTAAAAAAAAGAAACAAAGAAAGTGTACGGAAGAAAGAAAGAAGGAAAGAAAGTAAACGAAAGAAAGAAAGAAAGAAAATAAACGAAGGAAAGAAAAAAAAAGAGAGAGCAAAAGCAGAATTAAAAAAAGAAACAAACAAACAAAGAAAGCGTATAAAAGAAAGAAGGAAGGAAAGAAAGCAAACGAAAGAAAGAAAAAAATTAAGAAAAGAAAGAAGAAAAAGAAGGAGCAAAAGCAGTATTTAAAAAAAAAAGAAAGAAAGAAAGCGAGCGAAAGAAAGATAGAAAGAAAGACAGATCGAAAGCAGAATTTAAAAATAAAGAAAGAAAGAAAGAAAGCGAACAAAAGAAAAAAAGAAAGAAAGAAAGAAAGAAAAAGAAAAAGAAAAAAAGAAAGGAAGCAGAAAAGAAAACGAAAGATAATTAAATTTGAAAAAAGATCTTTCTTTTCCCGCCTTCTATTTCAGATATTTTCCCTCCCGCTTCAGGGCATCCAGCATTTCGGGCATGCGCCTTAAGGTGGTAAGAAACATGGATGAAAAAAAAGTGGGTGGGTGGCTAGTGATAGAACTCACAAACCGGCAAAGATGGCGGCAACCGGCGAAGATGGCGGCACTACTGATGTTTAGTTGATGACTCTGTTCTTTAAGTGCATCTTGGCCGCGTCTGGCGCGGCTTCCAAAAAACGGTAAAAGTGGTTGGGGGTTCAGGTGCCTCAGACTCCCGTTACAGATGGCTACTTAGATACTTCGATATCCCAATTTAGAGTCTTTGTTTTGTTGTTTTTTTTATTCTGAACTTAACAAGCATTTCCTAATTCTCATGAGGAGGATATATTTCTTTTTTGTTTTCTTTTCTTGAGTCTTCCTGATATTGTTGCTTTGTTGTTGTTGTTGTTGTGTATTTGTCGGTCTAGTGAATACTCTCCAGCGTTAAAAGTGGTTTTAGGCGCAAGCTATCTATCTATCTATCTATCTATCTATCTATCTATCTATCTATCTATCTATCTATCTATCTATCTATCTGTATGTCTATCTGTCTATCTCTCTGTCTGTTTATCTGCCTTATAATCTGTCTGTCTATCTGTCTGTTATTCTATCTATCTATCTATCTATCTATCTATCTATCTATCTATATATATATATATCATTCTACCTATCTATCTATTTATATATCTATTTATCTATCTATCTGTATGTCTATCTGTCTGTCAGTCTGTCTGTTTATCTGTCTTATAATCTGTCTGTCTGCCCGTTATCATATTTATCTATCATTCTATCTATCGTTCTATCTATCTATCTATCTATCTATCTATCTGTTATTCGAACTCTCATTCTATCTGTCATTAGATACAGTTGGAAAAAAAGTAAAAAAGAAAGAAAGGCAGAAAGAAAAAGAGAAAAATAGTAGAAAAGAAGGAAAGGAAAAAAGAAAGACAATGAGAAAAAGAGTAGAAAAGAAAGAAAGAAAGAAAGAAAGGGATAAGAAGAGTGGAAAAGAAGAGAGGGAAGGAAGAAGTAAGGACAGCAAGAAAAAGAGTAAAAGAGAAAGAAAGGCAGAAAGAAATAGAGAAAAAGAGTAGAAAAGAAAGAAAGAAAGAAAGAGAGAAAAAGAATGAAAGAAGATCGTTGAACGATGGATCAAAGAGCTCCGCATTTTCTCTATTATACGCTTATACCATACCCCCCTTTATACGATAAGCCCCAAGCCAAGACCCACCACGCCCCCAGACGCCAACCACCGCCCCTCTCCTTCACTCTACACTTCCATAACAGTATTCTTTCCCAACTCTAAACCGAACACATAATATTTTACCTTTTTCTTTTGACGTTGCATTCCGCCTAAAGACAATTATCTTCTAATTTTTTTATCTAGAACACCCTAACTTCTTATTAATCTCTTTCTTTCTTTCTTTCTTCTTCTTCTTCTTCTTCTTCTTCTTATTATTATTATTATTATTATCATTCTTATTCTTATTCTCTTTCATCCTCTTTAATTTTCTTCCTTCTCTTTTATACTTTTTTTATACTTCAACTTCTTTATTTCGTTTTTATTTTTCTCTAAATTTTTCATCTTTTTATTTCACTTTCTTCTTCTCCTTCTTCTTCTTCTTCTTCTTTTTCTTCTTCTTCGTCTCTTTCATCCTCTTCTTCCCTTTCTTCGTTTCCTTTTATAATTTGTTTTATGCTTCAACTTTCTTATCTTATTTTGATTTTTCTCTTCTAATTTTTCTTCTTTTTACTCCTTCATTTTCTTCTTTCTTTCTTCTTCTTTCTCTTTTTCTTTTATACTTTGCTTTCTGCTTCGACTTTATTTTGATTTTTCTCTCCTAATTTTTCTTCTTTTTACTCCTTCATTTTCTTCTTTCTTTTTCTTTTTCTTCTTCTTTTTCTTCTTCTTCTTCTTCTTCTTCTTTCTTCTTCTTTCTCTTCTTCTTTTATACTTTGCTTTCTGCTTCGACTTTATTTTATTTTGATTTTTCTCTCCTAATTTTTCTTCTTTTTACCCTTTCTTCAACTTTTTCTTTCTTCTTTTTTTCTTTCTTCTTCTTCTCTTTCTTTTTTCCTTCTTTTTCTTTTTCTTATTCCTTTTGCTACTTTTTTTGCATCTTCAATTGTTACCGTCTTTTTCTTTTTCTTACCTTTTTTTCAAAATAGATCCTTGTTCGTATTTTTGGTTTTTTTCTTCTTCTTCTTTTAATATTTTTTTCGTCAATTATCTACTTTTGTATTTTATTTTCCTTTTCTCTTTTTTTCATTTTCTTCTTCATATTTTCTTCTTATTCTACTTCTTTTTTTTCTTCTTCTTCAAATTATTTTTTTCTTCTTCTTCAAATTATTCTTCTACTGTTTTTTTCTTCTTCTCCTCCACTCATCTTCTTTTTCAACCTCTCCTTCTTTTCTTCTATTTATCTTCTTTTTCTTTTCTCCTCTTTCTTATCTTCTATTTTTTCTTATCATTCCTATTTTCATTTTTTTCCTATTTTTCTTCTTTTTCATCTTTTTCATCTTCTTCTTCCTCTTCTTTTTCTTCTTTTCTTTTTGTTGTCTTTCTTCTTTTTTTCTTCTTCTTGTTATTTTTCTGGTTGTTGTCGTTCTTCTTTTTCTTTATCATTTTCATCTTCTTTTACATCTACTTTTTTCTTTTTTATCCTTCTTCTTTTCTTTCTTCTTCTCCTTTTATTCAGTCTTCTTCTTCATCATCATCATCATCATCATCCTCATCATCCTAATCAGCTTCTTTTTCTTCTTTTTCATCTTCTTCTTCCTCTTCTTTTTTTTCTTTTCTTGTTGTTGTTCTCCTTTTTCTTTTTATTTTCCTCTTCTTTTTCATCTTCTTTTTCACCTTTTTTTCTTTTTTATCCTTCTTCTTTTTCTTCTTCTTTTTCTTCTCCTCTTCCTCCTTTTTCTTCTTCTTGGTCATCATCATCATCATCATCATCATCTTCTTTTTCTCCTTCTTCATTTTCGCCATCATTTCAATATTATCATAATTATCACTGCTCCATATTCCACTCCCAAACTCTGTCTCTAATGTTCTCTCTCTTCTCTTCTGATGTCACACTTCTGTTTCACTCTTTGTCGAGCTTTGACATAACTGTAGGGATAAAATTACATCTCTTTGTTACTCTGATATAATAGAGTAAATGCTTATTATTCCTTAATATACCCAAACAGTCCAAAAAAATAATAATGGCAATGTTGCATTGTATTTGTTTATATTTACTGGGTCGAGGGCAGCGACGATGGAGCATTGGCAAAAGCTCGGGCTCTGGAATCGTATTATGCGAGTTCAAATCCCAGTCAAAACCATAACTTTCATTTCAGCAGCCTTGGGCAGGTGGGACTTGTTAACTCGGGAGAGCATCTCATCTAGGTGAAGGGTAACACCGAATGTAAAAAGCCCGGGTAAGAGCACGTACAAATGGCCTTGTGCCAAACTTGGGTTGGGGCTCACCGAGTAAATATAATATTTACTGGGTCGAGCACCAACCCAAGTTATGTACAAGGTCATTTTTACTTGCTCGTTAGATTCCAAGGCGTTTTTTATCAGTATTGCCCTTCACTTAGATGAGTTAATCTTCCGGGACAGCTGAAAGTAAATGCGACGTTTTTCAACGGTATTTGAACTCGTGTAATACGATTCCATCTATTTGTTATTTGTTTGTAATAAATTGTTTGGCTTGGTTTAAGTTGCACGGCATATTAACCTTTTTAGGTAATTTAGAGGCCAAGAACAATCATTTTTTAAATAAACATTTTTTTTTTGTCGACACTTAGTATTTTTAATTTTGCATTGGTTCAAATGTGAACGTAAATGGAACGGCTAGGATTTGAACACGCGCACCCCTAACTGCCAATTCAGCCGTCCCAAATGGACTTGCCCAAGACAACAGACAACGTTCCATATTTTTGTTTATATAATAATGAGGTAATATATATATTCTAATGAAACTAGACCTTATTCAGTTTATTCGGTTTTACGGCATATAAACCTTTTTAGGTCATTTAATGCCGAGGAGAACAATTTTTTGTATAAACGGTTCTTTTTGTCCACTCATAGTTTTTTTAACCACACGTTACACACAAAAAACCCATAGCTAGAAAAACATGAAAATCTCATACTTTTCCCATGGGTATTGACCCAATTATGAATACAAATGGAACGACTGGGATTCATATTAGGGATTCGAAGTCCAACTGTCTATCAACTGTTCTAAGTGGATATTTCCAAACCTATTCATAAACGAAAGATTTCTTATTTCTTAAGTTAATTCTAGATTATTTTAGAGACACCTAAGGGGTTTAAATGTATAAATGATAACGTAAAACTTTACTTGGAAATCAATTTCGTTTTATATATTAAATATACTTTTAATAAAATAAAAACTATTCACTGACAATAGTATTTCTATCAATTTTATCTTGTTTATTTATTAAAAGTTAATTTTGAATTAATTATGAATACCTAACCAGAAACAATATTTTTTATTGATTTTAAAGTCTTTATTTGTTAAAAGTTAATTTTGAACTAATGATGAAAACCTATCTAGAAATAATATTTTTTATTCATTTTAAATTGTTTATTTATTAAAAGTTAATTTTTGATTAATTTTAAAAAGATTTAAAAGGTTCAGTTGTATTTAAAATAAAACATTTTGGGGGGATATCACTTTGTTTTTATACTGATAACAATCAAAAGATATCCTTTTTTTCATATAAAACTAAAGCCTATTCAGAAACACCTTTTGAGCATCTTCGTTCGTGAAGTACAGCGAAGAAGAAGGTTCAGAAACAATATAATTTTTTAAATAGATTTTCAATAGCTTATTTTTAAAAGTTAATATTAAATTAATTTTAGAACCACTTAAAGGGTTCAATTGTTTTTTTTTTAAATGGAGGATATCACTTTATTTTCGTACTGATGACGATAAAAAATATCTTTTTTTATAAAACTAAAACCTAACGTGAAACAATAGTTTCAATAGATTTTAAATCACTTAGTTTTAAAACTTAATCTTAGATTAATTTTCAAAACACTTAAAGAATTTTAACATTCTTTAGAAACTTATTTATTTTATGTTTATTGCATATCACTTTACTTTTAATCCTAAAAACAATTGATCAAATATCCTTTTAATAAAATAAAACATTCAGAAATAATGGATTTTTTTATTAATTTCAAAAGGTATATTTTTTAAAAGTTAATTTTAGATTAATTTTTGAGACACTTAAGGAGTTTTAGTTCGTTTAATAAAACAAAAACATATTATCAGACAATAGTTTTTAATGAATTTCAAATCACCTACTTTTAAAAGTTAATTTTAGATTGATTTTAGAAACACTTAAAGGATACAATTTCATTCAAGATAAAACATTTTTGAGGATGTCATTTAATTTCTATACGGATAACAATTGAATAATATCCTTTTTTATCGAACTCAAGCCTATTCAGAAACAATAGTATTCTTTATAAATTTAAAAGCTAATCTTAAAATAATTTTAGAAACACTTAAAGAGCTCATTAGCATTTGAAATTAAAAATTTTGGGAGATATTAATTAGATTTTAAACTGATAACAATTCAACAATACTATTTTTTATAAAACTAAAACCCATTCAGAAACAATAGTAATTTTTATAGATTTTCAATAGCTTTTTAAAAAAAAGTTAATCTTAAATTAATTCAGAAACACTTAATGGGTTTAATTGCATTTAAAGATAAAAAAAAATTGGGGGATATAACTTATTTTATAAACTGATAAAAATTGAACAATATCCTTTTTATAAAACATAAAGTTAAAGGATACAATTTCATTCAAGATAAAACATTTTTGGGGATGTCATTTAATTTTTATACTGATAACAATTGAACAATAGTATTTTCTAAATAAATTTTCAATAGCTTATTTAAAAAGTTAATCCTAAATTAATTTTAGAAACACTTAAAGTGTTAAATTGCATTTAAGATGAAACTTTTTTGTGGATGTCAATTTTTATACTGATAACCATTAACAATATCCTTTCTTATCAAATTAAAACCTATTCAGAAACAATTATATTTTCATAGATTTTAAATAGCTTATTTTAAAAAGTTAATCTTAAATTAATTTAGAAACACTTAATGGGTTCAATTTCATTTGAAAATAAAAATTGGGGGATATCACTTAGTTCATAAACTGATAAAAATTGAACAATATCCTTTTTATAAAACAAAAACCTATCCAGAAACAATAGTATTTTTTAAATAAATTTTCAATAGGTTATTTAAAAAGTTAATCTTAAATCAATTTTAGAAACACTTAATGGGTTCAATTGCCTTTAAAAACAAAAATTTTGGGGGACATCACTTAAGTTTATAAACTGATCACAATTGAACATTACCCTTTTTATAAAACTACGACCTATTCAGAAACAATAGTTTTTAATACATTTTTAATCGTTTTAAATTTCCGAAGTCCACGTTTTGGTCTTCCCTAGATTTTACGAAGGCTTGTAAGATAGAAAAAAAAACAATAACAAAAAACTTATAAATAGTTTGGAAACGATAAGGGTAAAATTAACAATTAAATAATTGTAAATGATGATAAAAAAGTTGTTAGCGTCGCTAATTACGGTTTTTATTTGTTTATTTTGGTTTTAATCTTGGTCGGCTACTTTGTCTTTTGAGATCTTAATTGGGAGGGAAAAAGAATATCGAAAAGATAATGAATAAAAAGAAAGGAAAGGGGTTTTAAAATAGGGGGAAAAAGGAATTGTTGTTTATTGTTTTATGTCGGAAGGGTTGGGAGAAAATAGGGTTAGGGAGAAGAAGGGGTCTTTTGGAATTGGTTTTAGCGGTAGAAGTTGGGGTGGGTGATTAACGATGGATTTAAAGATATCGACAAAGATTTTTGAAGGAGAATAAAGAAAAGGGGATGTTGTGTGGGGAGCTTGGCATATGGGAGAAAGAGAAGGTGAAAAGAAAAAAAAGAGAGAAAGAAAGAATATATAAATAAAGAATGAAAAAGAAAGAAAGAAAGGAACAAGAAAAAAAACAGGAAAGAAATAGAAAGAAAAAAATAACATTTGAAGAAAGGAGAGTAAAGAAAGAAAAGAATGTTGTGTAGAGAGTTTAACACAAGAGAGAAAGAGAAGATGAAAAGAAGATAAAAAGAAAGAATAAATAACTTAAGAATGAAAGAAAAAATAAAGAAAGAAAGAAAGAAAGAAAGAAGGAATAAAATAGTAAAGAATGAAAGAAAGAAAGAAAGGAAGAAAGAAAAGAACAAGAAAAGAACAAAAAATAAAAAATCATCAAAGAAATAGAAAAAGAGAGAATAAAGAAAGAAAGGTATGTTGTGTAGAGAGTTTAAAACAAAGGAGAAAGAAAAAGGTGAAAAGAAGATAAAAAGAGAGAAAGAAAGACTATATAAATAAAGAATGAAAGAAAGAAAGGAACGAAGAAAGAAAGAAAGGAACAAGAAAAGAACAAAAAAAAACATCAAAGAAATAGAAAAGGAAAGACTAAAGAAAGAAAAGAATGTTATGTGGAGAGTTTAAAACAAGGAAGAAAGAAAAGACGAAAAGAAGAAAAAAGAAATAAGTGAAAGGAAGGTGGAGATTCACACTTTTCCCAAGGGTATTAGTCGAAAAGTCAACGTAGACGGAATAACTTTGCTTACTACGATTCCCAAGAAAATATAAGTTTCAATTTTTTTTTTAATAACAAGAAGGAAAAGAAAAAAGAAAAGACAAGAAGAAAAGACTAAAAGAACAAATGAAGCATGCATAGTCCCCCATGAGTGCATAGTGAATGGAGCATTAAAAAAAAGACATATATAATGATATTTTGGACAGAAACGTCAAATAGCCCCCAAAAGGGGTGTTTTTCCTTCCCTGAGTGCATAGTGAATGGAGCATAAAAAAAAGACATACATAATGATATTTTGGACAAAAACGTTAAATAGTCCACCAAAAGGGGTGTTTTTCCCTCCCTGAGTGCACAGTGAATGGAGCATAATAGAAAAAGACATATATAATGATATTTTGGACAGAAACATTAAATAGTCCACCAAAAGGGGTGTTTTTCCCTCCCTGAGTGCACAGTGAATGGAGCATAATAGAAAAAGACATACATAATGATATTTTGGACAGAAACGTTAAATAGCCCTGAAAAGGGATGTTTTTAGCTCAAAAATGGGTATTTTAATCTAAGAACTAAGGTTTTTGGTTTTTTTTATGGAGGGCATAAAAAAAACCCCCAAAAACCTCAGTATTTTTGATATCACATGTTACACTATTCAATCAATAGAGGGAGATTCATACCTTTCATAAGAGAGGTTCTTATTTTTTCTTTCTTTCATTTTTTCTTTATTTTTCTTTCTTTTTGTTTTTAGCCTCACCGCCACAAAAAAGCCTTAGTATTTTTAATAATTCATGTTCACTATTCAATCAATAGGTGGAGGATAGATAGATATTCATACCTTTCCCAAGAAAAATTCTTATTTTTTCTTTTTTTCATTCTTTCTTTGTTTTTCCTACTTTTTGTTTTTATTCCCCCCCCATAAAAAAACAAAGCCTTAGTTTTTTAATAACTCATTTTACACTATTCAATCAATAAGTGGAGGGTAGATGGAGATTCATACCTTTCCCAAGAGAGGTTCTTATTTTTTTTTATTTTTAAATTTCTTTATTTTTCTTGCTTTTTGTTTCAACGTAGATGGAACGACTTGGATTCGAACTCGCGTACTACGATTCCGAATTCCGACTGCCCATCCAATGGGCCACGTTGACCACTCCCAATTTGAATTTTACATCGTTGAATCTTTCTTTCTAAAAGAATTCTTAACACTTCCCTCCCCCACAGTTTTTGATTATTTGTGAAGGTTTCTTTTGAAGGACAAGTTTTCTGTGAGCCGAAAAATATCAATAAATTGGAAGTGTTTTGATTAATCCGTTGACCTTTGACCGAAGCGTTAAATTGGAGAAATTTTAGCGTTGATCATGAAACGGCATGAAAAGACATTGTTGAGAACAGGAATCGAATAGGCATTCCGTAATCAGAAAGTATGACGGTTGTTTAATCAATTCATTAATTAATTAAGAGGAATTTCGGACCACGGGGTTAATCATGGTTAATAGAAATGGAAGGAATAAAAAAGGGGAACAATTTTTTTTCTTCTTCCTCTTCTTCTGAATGTTTTTTTTATCTTCTTCTCCTTTTTCTTCTTCTTCTTCTTCTTCTTCTTCTTTTTCTTCTTCCTTTCTTCTTCCTCTTCTTCTTCTCCTTCTTTTTTTTCTTCTTCTTCTTCTTCCTCTTCTACTTTATGTTATTTTCTAATTATTATTCTTCTCCTTCTTCTTCTCCTCCGCCTCCTCCTCCTTCTTCTTCTTCTCCTTCTTCTTCTTCTTCTTCTTCTTCTTTTTCTTCTTCCTTTCTTCTTCTTCTTCTTCTTCTCCTTTTTTTTTCTTCTTTCTCATTCTTATCTTTTATATTTCTTTCTTTCTTTTTCTTTCTTCTTATTCTTTTCTTTTGTATTTCTTTATTTCTTTCTTTCTTTTTTTCTTTCTTCTTATTCTTCTCTTTTGTATTTCTTTATTTCTATCTTTCTTTTGTATTCTTTCTTTCTTATTCTTCTCTTTAATCTTTCTCTCGCATTTACTCTTCCCTATATTTTTCCTTCTTCTTTCCCACTTCTTTTGATTCCTCCTTCTTTCCTCTCTCCTCCCACGCTCGCTCTAAGCCCTCCCTAACACAACCATCTCCAATTCTGTCATCTTGTCAAAGGCTTTCCATGTTGACCGCAAAGCCCAACGAAAATCAAAAACGAACTCCTAGCATCTTTTATTTCTATCAACGGAACATGGAAATCTTTCAAATATAAGATTAGTACAACTAGTTCCAGTACTTTTAGTAGCGGTACCAATTTTTTTTTAGAATAATCGCAATTGCAATAAGTGGTCATCATTATATCGTATCGCACAGTGATGTGCGTGGTGTAGCAATTGGTTTCCTCGAAAGGAGTAGCAGGGGAACCGCGTGCAGGTTTGTTTGCCCTGGTACAGTACTTTCTCTTATCACACAAAACTTTATTTAGATAATCGCAATTCAAATTAGTGCTCTTCATCATATCGTATCGCACAGTGATGTGGTGTAACAATTGGTTTCCTCGAAAGAAGTAGCAGGGGCACCGTATGCATGTTTTTTACTTACTCTTATACAGTACCATTTCTTATCGCACAAGATGTGTATGGTGTAGCGATTGGTTTCCTCGAAAGAAGTAGCAGGGGCACCGTATGCATGTTTTTTACTTACTCTGGTACAGTACCATTTCTTATCACACAAGATGTGTAGGGTGTAGCAATTGGTTTCGTAGATATATTAGCAGGGGAACCGTGTGCAGGTTTGTTACTTGCTCTGGTACAGTACCATCTTTTATCACACAGTGATGTGCATAATGTAACTATTGCTTTCCTTGTAAGAAGTAGCAAGGGCACCGTGTGCAGGTTCGTTACTTCCTTTGGTACACTACCATCTCTTATTGCACATTGATGAGCGTGGTGTAGGAATTGCTTTCCTCAAAAGGGGCAACGCGTGCAGGTTTACATTTTTGCTCAACTAACTGGCCTTTTGTCTTACCTGATTTTTGCTTAATCTACTGGCCTTGTGTTTTACCTGAGTTTTTTGCTCAATCCACTGGCCAAGTGTCTTACTTGGGTTTTTGCTCAATATACTGGCCTAGTATCTTACCTGGGGTTTTGCTCAATCTACTGGCCTTGTGTCTTACCTGAGTTGTTCGTTAGCAGAATAAAATTCAGTTAAAATAGCTGATCTACAAGCCATGTGCCATTTTTCTTTTTCTTTTTGGTAACCTGAGCTAATGACACCTTTTCAAAATTGTTCCAGAATGTTCTAAACGATAAAATGGGGAAATTTTTTTGTTGTGAATTCTGTCCCTTGTGATTTCTGTAACAAATTTGAATAGGTTACAATTAAAGAGATAATACTACAAATTACATTTCTTATGTTGTCTATGGCAAAGAATTTAGGGAACAATCAAATGATAAAGGCTTTTTTTAGAATTATAATACCTGGGATCGAACCCGTGACCCGGCCATGAATCCCCTCATTAGCTATAGTTATGGTTATATTGTAAACCTAGTCTCTTTCAAAGAAATTGGAGATGCAAGAAAGGGATTTTAACCAAATGCCTTTACTTGGTCTTAAATGACCGAAGGTGGAGAGGTGGGGCATTCGTAAAAGCTCATAATACGCGACTTTAAATCCCTGTCAAAACCATTGCATCTACTTTAGCTACCTGGCGGAGATGGGACTCGTTAAGTCAGGAGAGTGTCTCATCTGGGTGAAGGGTAACACTGATTTCAAAATTCCCGAAAAACGTCCTCCAGTTTGGGAGTTGAGCATGGGGCTAGCGACTCTTTCTCGTAAAAAAACAATTATGCTACGGAAACAACAAAAAAGAGATTTGCTACCCAACGCACCACCGGGAGTAAAGGTTGATGAAAATGGCCGAAGAAGTCGATATGCCGTTGAAAGGTAAAAAAAAAGTTTTTAACGAAGAACAAGATGGTTGTGTGCTTGCTGTTGTCATTTTCATTTGTGATGATGATGATCATAGTTATGGTGGTGGTGGTGCTGGTGGGGGAAATTGTGTTCGTAGTTTGTATGTTTCTAACGGCGTATCAACCTTTTTAGATCATTTAATGCCGAGAACAATATGTTTTGATTTTATTTATAAACATTTTTATACACACTTATTTTATTTCAATATACACAACTTGCACTATTTAACCCATAGCTGGAGGGAAGGTGGGGATTTATGCTTTTCCAAAGGTTATTAGTTGACATGTCAACGTAGACGAAACAACTTGGATTCGAACCAGCGCACTAGGGTAGCGAAGTCCGAGTGTCTATCCACTGTGACACTAGAGCAGGTCGATTTTGGAATCCGAGGAAGGTGATGATTATAATTAGGGCTGTGACAAGAATATTATTTTTATGTATGCATATTCTTTGCATATAGTATATACTTTTTATAAAAGAATATTCACTTAACAAAAAGCATATTTTTTCAAAAAAGAATATTCTTTTTACAAAAAGCATATTCTTTTTTT
>JAUZSX010299414.1:0-13234 GCA_034780655.1 Idiosepius hallami | reverse complement strand
AAAAATAATATGTCACGTGTCTTTACGGTGTTAACCGAAAATTATAGCCAGAATAAATTTTTAACCCGATTTGAGACCGGTCCGCCGGACTGTCCTGCAAAACTGCCCAAAAAGATTCCAAATAAAAATACAGCATTGTTTTTCTTGATGAAAATGATTTATGGTAATAAGATGAGTGGATATAGGGAGGTATATAGGTATATAGTGGATATAAGAAGGGAGGGAGGGAGAGAGAGAGAGAAGCCAGGCATTATTACAAATTGCAGACTGTAGTAGCAAAACTATGCAGGGATTAAGGAGCATGCATAGACATAACATGCATAAATAAAGGAGAGATTAGATTTAAAACAAGAATATCACTGACTCCTTTTTCAAGTCAATATTTAAGAGATTGGGGAATAAAAGGGAAAAGATAAAAAGATATTTCAGGTAGATTGATATTTTTGGTGGGCAGTAGGAGTTTGGGAGAGTGTTTAGCAGCAAAATATAAATATTAGCTTGTCCCAAAAGTTTGAGGAAGGGTGTCAAGAATTCTTTGATTTGATGCTGGCTGAATGGTACTTTCATAAGATTTGAAAGCTTGCAGATCAATGGCTAAAAGCCTTGGAAAATGATGGCTTTTATATTGAGGAATAATATTTGTTGCTTTTGTTATTATTTGGTGAATATCTAAAATTTTCAAAGTGTTTACAAACTTTTGGGACAACCTAATATTTAATTGCAAGATTGATTAACATATTTACAGGAAGAAAAAAAACATTCATAGCTTAAACAGGACTTGAAATGTTAAAGGAGAAAAGAAAAAGATATCAGAAGAGAAATCATTTACATTGCACTTTCATACCATGAGGGCCTAATCGGGTTTTATTGGGTAAAAGTTTCACTGTTTTTTATCTTCAATAACTAATAGTTTAGGGTTTCTTTAAACTTGGTTGGTTGCTATTGTTTGTATTATTGAATATCAACTTTGCTTGGTTGTTTAAGATTGGTATTGTTTAACAGCAAATTACCTTTTTTGGTCATATAGTGCTGAGAACTAGCATTTTTGATAAATGCCTTTCTTTCATTAACTTGCTTGAATAACATGAGATTCACTACTCAACAGACCAGGAGCAAATAGGAGTAATTTTGTACCTTTCCCAAGGTTACTAGCTCAAATATAAACAGAATGAATAAATTGAAATTTGAACTTTAATATCCCGATTAGAAATCCAAGTAATTATCAACTGAATCACAGGACCTCCTCTCGTCATTTCGCCCTCTCTGCTAAAAATCTGACCACTCACACCTTATATATTCTATGGTATCTCACAAAGTGAGCTCCAGAAAATTCAGCAAACTTTGCTAGCAATAAACAAGAGACAATATTGTAACCTCAATATTGTTAGAATTATTTCAAATAATTTGTTTTGTTGATTAATGTAAAAAATTAGTTTGGAACTTAATTGTATGAAAAAAACAAAACAAAAAACCCCAAAACCATAGGAATATTTAAGAGGTAAATTTTCTTGAATTATTTTCTAAACCAGTTATTATTAAACAGGATAACACATCAGTCAAGATTTTATGCTACTTTAAAATTTTCTAATACTCAAGCATTTTGTCAGTCATACATTTAAAAACAATTTTAAGAACATCAAATTTTGGCAGAGTTTGATGTCATTGTTGCTCTATAGAATTGACATTAGTTTTGATTTTAGACAAACATTTAATTTTCTACAAGTCTTGAGTAAACAACTAATTTATAACACTCACTAGTAATTAGTTATCAATTTCTTTAAGGGTCCAAAGAAAAAAAAATTAGGAGCAAATTAAAAGAAAAATATAAATTAGATTTCAGTGAATAGACACAGTTTTAGAGACAATGATACAAGACAAAATGGGGTTTAAAACCTTAAAAAAAAAAAAAAAAAAAAAGTTAGAATTAAAAGCGAAAAGATTCTCACCATAAGCGGTTCCAGGGCCATAGTCGTTGCCAGCATCAATCATATCCTGCCCCAGTTGTTCAGCATTTGTACATCGATCCCTCTTCTTTTTATCCATCTTTTCGTAAAAGAAGTCTTCCATGCGCACACCTAGAGAGAGAAAAAAAAAAGCAAATAGATAAAAACTGGGTTTACAATTGGTTAGCATTTCTACAGGTATTTGTAAATGTGGAGTAAAAATCTTTATTCTGTTTATCTAATAAACAATGGTTCAAACAAATTACAATTAAAATATATTTCTTCATCATCATCATCCTCCTCAGTAGAGACAGAATTCACTACACCTTTTCAGTATGCCCTATTGGTCATAGTTGTTAGATCTTCCTTGGCAATGGTGATGTCCCTACAAATGCTGTCTGGAAAGGTCAGCTTCCAAGACTGCTTGAGTGATTAAGGTTGCCTGTCTAAGAGAAACGAAGACAAAAGTTCATCTCAGGCACATGAACAGTGTACTTTATCATCTTGTCAGTAGCTTAATACTTGATTCTTTGCTAGCACTATCAAGGGTGGTTTTATCATACCACTCTCACTAAATGGGTTGCCTACCACAGCTTAGAGAGATCATCCACCCTCATTGAGGTAAAGCACTTTAGACCCCTTGCTGGGGTTGTTTTTTTTTTGTCTTAATTAGGGATTAGATATCACTAAAGTGGCTTTAAAGCAGTACTTCCCACCCCAACTCACTCACTGGTGTTGGTAGAAATCTTTAACAGACTGTTCTTAAATCCGTAGCTCACAGCAAATAGATTTTTGGTTAAATCGTTAAAGCAGGGACCAGGTAACTTTTTGAGGTGTTACCATAAAAGAATTTATAGCAAAATGAATTTACCCTCACACTTGGAAGTACTCTGGTGGACAAACCAATTTACTTATAGAATTCATGGACAATTTTGAAAAATGCATCATTTTGAATATAATTTTTCAGAGCACATAATTGTATTTTTTGGCAAGGAAATAGCATACAAGAGAACAAAAAACAAAAGCGTAAAAAACACATTTATAAACAGAAAACAAAACACATTTTGACATGACCCTCCACACAAAATTTTTGATTTCTCCAATTTAAGTAATTTACCATTGTCCCCAATGGGTTTAAGTGTCTGAAGGAAATACTGGAGGTCAGTGTTTGATTCTTGCTGAGTGTAGGTTTGTGGTCATAATCTGTATCAACGAGTCGTAATAACCATGAAATAGCCATGTATGCAGTTTGCAATTTAAGATATATTACACTTAAACTACTTTGCAATTTTTTTTTTATTTAGAGACTTGTAATTTGATAGCTAGGGTATTTGGACCCGTGGAACAAATTTGATCTGGTTTTTAGTCAGAAAAATACCTACTTACAAGTCAAACCTTAAAAATTGGATTGTTGCATTACAGTAGTGTCCACTGCACGGGGACTATGTTGGTTATTAGGGTGTCAATATAACCATAGTTTACTAAAATAATAAAGGCCTCTCTACTGATTCTACACTCAGACATATATATGACATATACTTGGTCAAAAACTATGCCAAATTAGGCTCAAGGCCAGTTTTTATGTGCCCAGCATATTCCTTGGCTTTTGCTTTCAGTGTTTCCCTTCACCGATATGGGTTACTCTCATTGAGATTTTGACATCAGTGTTCGTAAACCTAGATGAGTTACTCTCCATAACTAGTCTCCTCTACCAGAGGCAGCTGAAAGTGTTGAAACAATTTTGACTGAGGTTTGAACTCTTATGATTTGAGAATCCAAGCTTTTACCACTGTACCACCTTCGCTGCCTTATAATACATATTTGTATGTATGTATATAAGCTAAGTTTAAATAGACTTACTGGGATTTGGTTGAAGAAGACTCTCCGATGATCGAAGTAGTTTTTCTGTCCATAGCTTTGTCTTGTCTGACCGTTGCAATAAGTTGTCAAAGTGAGCATCTAATTCAGTTTTTTCAGCCTGCCCGAACTTCTCCTCCGTGTACTATGAGAGAGAAAAAAAAAAAAAAGAAAAAAAAAAGAAAGGTTAGCTAAATAAAAGTGGAAAAAGTCAAATGAAATCTTGATTTTAGTGGAAAGGAAAAAGTAAGTATAGACAGTGATTTTTGAAAAAACAAAACAAACAAAAAAAAAATATTCTGCACAAAAAGACACAAAGATCTAAATAAAACAGTGAGAAATATTGATGGAATAGAATATTATTATGTTTAATTAAAAAGGATTTTACCATGACAACTTTGTCAAGACATCTTATTTGGGGATTATTTTACTGTTGCTTTTATCTTTCCTCTCTTATACAAGAATTGTGTATTTTACATATATTTTATTCGATTATCATTTTGCCTTCTGTTTCTTTTCATCTCTTATATAAAAATATTCCTCATTTCTCTACTTACATTTTGCCTTATTCATTATGTCATCAATTTAGCAATGACGAAAAATGTTTGAAAAAACTTAAAACTTATTACTTTGCACCTTTAGTGTATGATTTTAAAATGTTGTAAAAGGCATATTTCTAAAACAGCTTCAATAATCAAACTTCTATTTAAGAAAAAACCCCAAAAAACCTTCAATTCATTGAAGGTTTTTTTTTGTATTTAAATAGAAGTTTGATTATTGAAGCTGTGTTAGAAATATGCCTGCAGATAATTCCATTTGGAAACACGAGTACATTAAAAGTTGCAAAGAAAAACAAAGACTGGAGTAACTTAGGAACAAAAGTTCATGTTGAGTTAATTAAATCAAAAACAAAGTGAATAAATTAATATATAGATTAAGAAGCCTAATCTCAAAGAATTCCCCAAAAAATGCAACTACAGGAAACCCTGAGGTTACAATAGACTCGACTTATGTGGTTTCAACTTTATGATGTTTGAGTTTTTGTCACTTTTTAAGATACCACCTTTAAAAAAAAAAAAAAAAAAAAATAATTTTTCTTTTAAACTTTTTTGATTAGCATCTTATTTTCTATTTTAACTTATTTTATTGAATTAATATTAAGTATAATAAGCAGAATCAGACATTTAGCAATTTATGGAGTATTAAAGGGTTAATTCAAGAGTTACATGGAAATTTGGGTTACATCGCCAGCATAAAAACGGAACTTGTTCGTAAGCTAAGGGCCACCCGTATAGCAAAAGCAAATAACTAGCATTTATTTTTCTTTTATGAAAATGGAGATATGCTCATCACATAAATGTCATTCTCAGATCATCTGCTGTGAGTGTTGCATCTAAATATATTGAGTTATTGATTGAAAAAAGGTCAAGTGAATAGCAAAGTCGATGTCTAAATCTTAATTATACTTTATTCATTCATTCTTGATCTATCATTTTAGATTTTGCTTTGTTTTACGGCACATCAACCTTTAAATTAGTCATTTAATGCAGAGAACAATTTTTTTGATAAAGATTCTTTTTGTTTACATGTAGTAATTTAAATAAGATATGCATTATTTCATCCATAGCTGGAGGAAATGTGAGGATTCAAACTTTTCCCAAGAGAAATAGTTCAATTATGAATGCTAATTGAACAAACATGATATATATATATATACATATATATATATATATACACACACATAATTTCAGCTTGGTGGAGATTTTATACTACTTATATAGCAAATGATTTCTCATGTAAATATTGTTTCTAATTATCAGAAGAAAAGAAAAAAAAAATTGATGCTTGATATTAACCAAAATAAATTCTTTTTCTTTTTTTTTTAAAGTTATAAAAAAATAATCTCTAAATTAGAATCAAAATACTCACACCAAAAACGATGTGTGTGAAAAGAAGGCGATTAATGTACTTAAACCTAATTACATCAACTGGAGATGTCACTTAACAGAAAAGGGAGGAAAAAAAAAATTCTTATTAAATTTCATTTATCCATTTGATAGAAACTAGCTGAACTCGAAAAACACTCCTCAATTTCAAGTTGCTATAACGACACAACTTTTTAGAATATATTTATAAATATAGTGACATCACATCGATTAACTCAAAATGTATTTTTTAAGAATCTTTATGCTACCATCCTAACAGGAAGTGAAATCTAAAACTGTCCCCACTTAATTGCGAATAGGAGGGGAAAAGGTTGTGTTGAAATAGGAACTTATGAGCTGTTGTGAAGTTCATTATGAAAAAAAGATTTTTGAAAGTTGATATCATGTGCTTGTGTGTATATATATATATATATATATATATATATATATATATATATAAATAATCTAACCTTCTGTGTCGTTATGTTCATCCTCTATAGACTACGAAATAGATAAACAGATTTTCTTGAGAAATTTACACAGATGTACTTCATATGCCTGGTAGTGTTCATAGCTAGGTTTTGTCTTGGAATACCCCCAATAATTATCGAATATAAAAAAAAACATCAGGTTCTAGAAAGAAAATGGATACAACTAAAAGTGAATGTGTAAAAATGGCCATTATAAACATAACTGAATCATGGGTCAGTTGTTAAGGCATTTGTTTCACATGACATGGTCAGTAGGTTTAGAGTCAAGGGTTTGGAATGTTAAATTTGCATGTCACTGATGAGATCCAATAAGATTGAAACAACTGAGTTAGGTTTCCTCCTTCATTCAATACTCATGTCGACTTATTTCTGACAAGTTGTAAGTATCGCGAAAAAAAAAAAAAAAAAAAAAATCAGATTTCATAACCATGAAGATAAGAGTATTTTCAAGCAAGAAATCTTAACAGATACAATTCAATAATACTTCTACAAATCAGAAGAGGATATATTTTTTGTTTTTGTCACTTTGTTTGATCAAGGCTAAATGGAATAAGATACATAATTGAAAATTGAAAGTTAGAATAAAATTACAAAACTATTGGTCAGGTTATAGACTTTAGTTTTTAAAAGTTGTAATTTTGTAAAAAGTTCAAAATAAACCAAAAGAAAAAATAAATTGTTGAAATCTTGCATTCCAACTAAACTATTTTCAATTGTTAAAAAATAGCATTCTATGGTGGATATAAGGAATGTATTTAAGAAAATAATCAAATAGGATATTTGGAAACAAGAGTACATTAAAAGTTGCAAAGAAAAACAAAGACTGGAGTAACTTAGGAACAAAAATTCATGTTGAGTTAATTAAATCAAAAACAAAGTGAATAAATTAATATATAGATTAAGAAGCCTAATCTCAAAGAATTCCCCCAAAAATACAACTACAGGAAACCCTGAGGATACAATAGACTCGACTTATGTGGTTTCAACTTTATGATGTTTGAGTTTTTGTCACTTTTTAAGATACTGCCTTTCTTTAAAAAAAAAAAAAGTTTAAAATAGAACAAAAATGAATTTGGCATTCTATAGTGTGTTTAAGGAATGTATTTCTTTAGAAAAGAATTAGATATTCAAGAGTTTAAAATAGAGTAAAAATAGATTAATGGGGTTAATATATTCAGTCATGTTATCAAAGAAAAATATTATAAAGTGATTTTAGTTTAGGAAAACGACAAGAAAGAACAGCTTGTGGCTTCAGACAGAAAGTTGATTGGAAAAATACAATAGAGAAAGCTGTTAAGATTAGCAGCATTGCCCAGCATATTCTTCATCCTATCTCTCCCCCTTTCTATAAGAACTTTTATTTAAACAAAAAACGTGAAAATATTTTCTATTTTACAAAAAAATTTTTTGTTTCCTTCTTTTTGCTTCATCCCCATTTATGCTAGAGATGAAATCATGTCAATTTTACATTAAAGAAAAGAAACAACATAGCCTACCCCAAAATAATGATGACTATGGTACATATACAATCCTAAGCAAACTCCTCAATATATTTACAGGTCAATTACTAAAATGGTTCAAAGTGAGTCATGGAAGTCCTTTGAGGAGAGTAGATAGGCAGTAGGACTTTGAAATACACAAGTTTTAATCCTTGTTGTTTCATTTATGTACATATTCTAAGACCCTTGAGAAAGATATGAATCCCCTGACCCTTCAGCTATGAATTAAATAGGGCATATTGTGTAATCCAAAAAACTATAAATGGACAAAAAAAGAAAGTTTATAAAAAAAATTATTGTTCTCGGCATTAAATGACCTAAAAAGGTTGATATACTGTAAAACTAAAACAAACTGAAAACTTCATTGCTCTTGCAAGATAAGCCTCCAAGATGATCATTCATTAAAGACTTTTGTTAGCACAAAAAGAATGATTTTCCAAAAATAAATATAGGCTAGGCTGGGGTGGTGAGGCATGGGGTGGGTTGTATGTCTTTCCTTTTTTTACCTTCATTCATTTACAAACCCACACACAGCCTGTCATATTTGCATCCATTTATCCAATTTCCGATGAGATGATCTAAAGATGCTTTTCATCACAGATCAAGAAGGGAACATAAAGAGTATGTTTTATTTCATAAGCAAATTAGATGATCACATGATTTCTTTGATTGAAAGTTTCAGCCTTACCAACATGATTTTCTTTCCTTTCAACTGACTGACCAAATTACATCAACAAAATTCAAAATCCCAGTTATAACAACTGAGCTGTTATTATCTCAGAAGGATGTTCAAAGTGAATTAGGTACATCTTTTATTAACTGTCAGTTAGAAATCAAACAATGGGCTTTAATAACTTTGCAAATATATAAACTTAAATGGAATTTTATCTGAGTGCATGTGTTTATTCCTTATGGACTCCAAATCGGCTGAATCGATTTTTGAAAATTTATACAGTTGTATTTTATTCTATGTGTCTGGGAGTGTTCTTAGGTTTTGTTTTTGAATATTCTGAATAAATATAGATAATTGATATTTTGAATAAATATAGAAAATTGTTAATTAAAAAGCAAAAAATCAGTTTCTAGAAGGACAAGCATGAAAATTACGATTATGAAAACATAACTGTGTCATGGGCCAGAGCATTTGTTTCACATGATGTGATCTGTAGGTTTGATTCCCACTTGAGGTTTGGAATGGTAACCACATTGCGTGTCACTAATAAGATCCAGTAAGATCCAAACAACTGTCTGCCATTATGCTAAAACTTGTGTAAAATTTTGCATTGAATCATGTTATAATTTCATATAAATGCATAAATATTTTTGGCCTTACCAAAGATTTTCTGAGTTGTGCAAAAAATGCTAGTAACCATAAAAAAAAAAATGCAATTTGAAGGTTATTTTTTTTTTTGGCTTAGAAATTAGAACAACCAAAACACAATGGCCATTTTGTGATGAATTGTCATGGTCATAAAATGGAAATTATGAGGATCTATCTCTCAGTATTAGGAAAGAAAAAAATATATATGTTTATTTTAACAAATAATCTCATTTAGAGAGGTTTTGAATAGCCTCCTCAAGGATGTCATTGATACAAATAAGGTTAGGCAAGAGTCACGCATTCAATATGACTAACAGAAAAAAATATATAAACACAAAAACAGCAACGATGTGCTTTCAATTGATATCACTCATAATATGATAATAATAATAAAAATAATAACTAGCAGAGTGCATGAAAATTCGTTCAATTACTTTTTTTTCTGAATAAATGTTGTTAAATATAAGATATATAAATAAATATAAAATATATGTTATTTCCAATTTACACAAGAGTAAATCCGCTTAGCATGACTTTTTTTAAAATATAAAATAAAATAGACAAAGAGATCATCTGAAACCTTAAACTTTACAAAAAAAAGTTTTAATAAATTATAGTTCTTCTGAAGCATCATATAATATACAATAAATAAAATTTTTTAAAAAGGCTAAAATGATAAAACAAACCAAATAAAAAACCTAATAACGCATCATTTAAGCCTTTTTTAAAAAAAAGTTTTTTTTTTTTTTTTAATTTTCCACTGGAAAAGGTTTAAAGTATCTCTAATACTATAATTTAAGTGGGGGTTATTTTGTTTCTAACTAATTACTGTTTGTGATGATGATAGATATTTATGACTCATTAATCCACTAACTTTAATTATATATAATAATAAAAGGTGTGTTTTATGCTAAAGTAACAATAGCCAATGTTAAAGAATACAAAATGTTTCAGTTCATTTATTGTTTGCATAATTGTTTAAATTCTAAAAGAGAAGCCCACTTCAGTCAATGAGTAGGCCGTCAGACTTTGGAATCATAATACATAAGTTTGAAACTCAGTTGTTCCATTTGTGTTCATGATTCAACTAATACTCTTGGATAATTATTCCAAGTTTGAATCTTCACATTCCCTCTGGATACGGATTAAATAATCATATTATTTTAGCCTAAGATAGTAAAAATTAATATTTTTAAGTAAATAAGCTAGTTTCTTTCTTTTTTCAGGTTTAATTCTTTTTGGTAAAACATTTTGTAAAATTTTTTCTGAGTTTCAGAAATCTTTTTTTTGAGAGAATTAAATTGTAATTCCTGAAATGTAGGTTGCCATTGTGCTATGCAAATTTTGATGGATTGAATATTTTGATGTTTGATTTTATGTTCATTTTGATTTCATTTTTTTTTTTTTTTTTTTAATTCCAAATTTTAACACCTTAGCAGCTATTTTTTCCAGCTGAAAACTAGTTAGAAAGTATTTCCCAGTTCTAAAGACCCATATATATAGATAATTTCAAAACTTTAGACAAAAAATTGACTGAGTAGTTTGGTAAAATCCATAATGACCCAATCTTTCAACTTTGATGAAATTTCTTGTCTGTAGAGCCAAAATTTGCAGAGTAGTTTGGTAGAGACTGTGTCAGACATTCTTACTTTTATAGAAATACAGAAAAGGTTAACTAATGAGTAGGATTGAAGATTTGAAATAGTTTTTGATGCCAATTGGAAGGCATTTTGGAAATAAATAACATTAACCTTTTTCATTTAGCAAAGAAAGAAAGACAATAAAAAATTAATGGAAATAGGAACTTCTCTAAAATACTTAGCTCAAAATTTTCTCATCTGTTAAATTGCATAGTTTTCCAATAAAAAAAAAACAAAAAAAACTCAATCAGTAATTCAAAAGGAAAAATAATAGAAAAGCAATGTCTCAAAATGCTGAATTGAAGTTGAGGAACAATCCTAATGACCGTCTGATAAATACACAGTACAGTTAAAAAAAGGAAAAAAAGATGATGAAAAATGATAGACCAGTGCCTGGGTGTAGATATTGATTTTCAATAAAAGAAGATCTTCTCATATTCACACATCAACTTAGAATTAACCATGTTACTTTTTTTTACTAATATATTTAATGTCTGTGCAAAATTTTAAAAAATTCAAAGGCATTTTGTGAAAAGTACAGATAGATGAATGGATGAAGGGTGAATTTCTAGGCCTACATACCTCTTTGGTGGTAGACCAAAAAAGTGTTATGATAATTATGTCTTGTGTTAAGAGAATATTTCAAAAACTAGAATGAAAGAGAAATACCTTTTTTGAAAAACGTTTGTGCAGTGTCATGTGACTTTAATTTGAATATAATGAAAAATATTATTTCAGTTAAGCAAGAGTTAGTGTATGATATACTTTCTTTTCAAAGTTAGAAAACAAGAGGGAAGATATTAATAAGAAAAGTGCTCAATACAGTTGAAGAGCTGTATTTATAAAGATTTTAAAGCTATTTTCTTCCTGAGTTTCACTATTCAGGTCATAAGGAGAGCTGCATTATATATATTATATTCACTTGGTCGAGCAAAAACCCAAGATAGGCACAAGGCCATTTTTACATGCTCATTTTTACGAGCTGCATACACACATAGATCTATTCTTTACAACCAGTCTATTATCAATATGCCAATGTTCATATCCATCCAAGTGACATATCAAAGATGAAAAGATAAAAAAACATTACATATAATATTTATTATATAAAAAAAATTATTTGGTGTTTATTTATATATGTCTATTGTGTGACAGTCTAAAAGATTAAACAATTAAATGTGTAAGCCCCCACATACAGACAAAATTATTATTGATTATCTATTTATAGTTTATCATTATAATTTATAGTTATGATATTCAATTTATAGATTTTAATTATCTCTCGTAAAAATAAACCCTCAAATTATCAAATGGGCTAACATTTTAACGTAATAAAAACAATTAACATTATTAAATTAAAATTAATTATTTTTTTTTGGTGGGGGGGTGATGGAAGTTATTGATGTTGGAGAGATGAATTGTCCATGTGAGGAAAAGTCTAGTGATGAATAAACCATGATGAGAAGTCGGTAAACCATTCCTACACATCAGCACCCAAGGGTGCGAATACAGAGCTATACCATATTTGCTCACAGCACTGGGTTTGAACTCGAGGATTAGGATTCCAAAGTCTGAGCATTTAACCACTGCATGACAAGACCATCCCTCACCCAGCTCAATAGAGAAGAGATAAATATAAAACTGTAACATTGATTAAAAGGAAAGGAGAAAAAGGATGAATGAATAGAGAAAACTATTTGTGGGGGAGAGGAATGCAATGTGAGTATCAATAGTCAGTGTTATTGTTTATTCAACAATCAGCAATGCAGCTGATTTTAAGGGACGGTGAGGGTTGAGCGTGGAAAGAGTGTTTCAATTGGCTTTGGAATGCTTACTCTCACAAAATCCAAGTGTCATGCAGAATTACACAGAATCAATTCAGTTTCGCTATTGGGCATTTATAGGGATTCTGTCAAAATGTCAATTCAACAGTAGGCTTGTATTTCTTTTGTTTTTTCTGGTCTATCAACCTCGGTTATTTCCTGCCAATACAATTTTATTCTCATCCAAAATATAATATACAAATTCATTCATATAAGGTGGGTGAGGCGACAGTGGAGCATTGGTAAAAGCTCGGCCTTTGGAATCGTATTTCGTGAGTTCAAATCCCAGTCAAAACCATTACTTTCACTTTAGCAGCCTCGCGCAGATGGGGCTCGTTAACTTGGAAGAGCAGCTCATCTAGGTAAAGGGTAACATCAAATGTAATAAGCCCGGGTAAGAGCACGTAAAAAGGCCTTATGCTAAACTTGGGTTGGTGCTCACCAAGTAAATATGATATCTATATATCTATCTATCTATCTATCTATCTATCTATCTATCTAATTAAGTTAATTGAGCACTCTGGAGGTGGGATTGTGTGTCTACTAGTTATTTACTTATAGCGTCATGGCATAGCTCCTGCTGATTCCTTCAGCGGATGGCCACTTTCAAAATAACACCAGTAGAAAGATCTCTCTTCCTCGGTAAGACTGTTTATCATTATCTATCTATCTGTCTATCTATCTATCTATCTATCTATCTATCTATCTATCTATCTATCTATCTATCTATCTATC
>JAUZSX010299404.1:0-13235 GCA_034780655.1 Idiosepius hallami | reverse complement strand
TGTGTGTGTGTGTGTGTGTGTGTGTGTGTGTGTGTGTGTGTGTGTGTGTGTGTGTGTGTGTGTGTGTGTGTCTGTGAGTGTGTATGGGCAGCGTAGGTGGAGTAAAAGTGGTAAAAGCTTGGGCTCTGGAATCGTATTACTCGAGTTCAAACCCAAGTCTAAACCATTGCATCGACCTTTAGCTGACTCGATAAGATGGAGCTCGTTAACTCGCGAGACCAAATCATCAAGTTGAAGTGCAATGCCAAATGCAAAAAGCTCAGGTATATCGAACACGTAAAAATGGCCGTGTGCCTAATTGGGGTGGTGCTCGACCGAGTAAATAATATGTGTGTGTGAGTGTGTGCGTGTGCGTGTGTGTATGTGTGTTTGTGTGTGTTTGTGTGTGTGTGTGTTTAAGTATTTCTTGTTGAAAGAAAGTTGAATATTGAAAGTGAAAGTAGATCGAAATCCATATTCATTTGTGATAATAAAATCACCGAATAAAAAGCGAAACTCGAATTACTGGAGGTTATTCAGATAAGCCCATCAAGTCTTATCTGATTTGGATTAGGGAACCGTCAAAATAATATTTCATATTCCAGATTTTCAGAAATATGGGTTCCTATGTTTTTTTTTTTGTTTTTTTTTATTCAGAATCATTGCCGAATTTTAACGCAAAAATGTTTTTTTTTTATTTTGCTTGTTGAATGCTATATCTAAATGAAAATAAATATGCAGGGTGTACCAAATGTAGGCATACAGTTAAAAAAACCTTTTTGTTTCTTCTTTTGGAATTCAGAAATATTTGCTGAATTTTAACGGCAAAGATGATTGAATGTTGCTTGCTAAGTGATATACAGGGTGGTGCAAAAGTCGCTTTGGGTTTTTAATATGATTCTGTCAATTTGCTAAATATAGTTATTATTAGTTACTATTAATTTTAGAATTAATTAGAAGCTGTGTTGTATATTATAACAGCATTTCCGGTCGAGACAAACGTACAGTTTGAATTTATCAACGGTTGAAGGTGACCTTATTAACTTCTTTGAAGGTGACTTTTGGGGTAGAGTGCTAAAGGCATAATGACTCATGAAAAGTTGACTTTTGGCCCACCCTATATAATATATATTGAATGCAAAAATGACTTTACTTAGTGTTAGATTTATAGAAAGGAAGTAAAAAGGGTTGATCTTTCAACAATATAAAGTGTGTCATTCATTACATATTATTAATACAGATAATACGATTTATTAATCGAAACAAAAAAAATGTTACCAATATATTTATATTGTAAAACTAATAAATATTCCTTAAAGAAACTAAATTGATAATAATAATATCAAATTCAACATTCATGTATACGAACATTTGATGAATAATTAAATAACTTTTATCCATACCAAAAAAAAAATGCTATTAATTGTTTGATTAACGATTCTTATTATTTAGCAGAATTTTATTATTTGTTTGTATTTTAAGGCATAACAACATTTTTAGGTCATTTAAGGCCGAAAAAATAATCTTTTGGATAAACGTTGTTTTTTAAAAGAAAATATGCACAACCTTATCCCTAACTGGATAGAATGTGGAAATCAATACCTTTCCCAAGAGAATGAAACTAATTATGGATGCAAACGGAAAAACTGCGATTCGAACTCAGGTATTACGATTCCGATGTATGACTGTCCATCAAATATCCATTCATTTGATATCCCTTAAGACTCGAAGCTCTTACAGAAAATCAATATCTAATAAAATGGCTTCCTTTTTGACTATTATGAATTTCTTCATTGCCTATCAATTCGTTTTTCTCACTTCCTATTTCTTTATTTCCTTCTTCCTTTCTTTCTTTTCTTTCTTTATTCCTTTCTTTCTTTCCTTATTCCTTTCTTTCCTTATTCCTTTCTTTTTTTCTTTCTTTCTTTCTTTCCTTCGTCATTTCTTTCTTTCCTTATTCCTTTCTTTCATTCCTTCTTTCTTTATTTCTTTCTTTCACCCTTCCTTTCTTTCCTCCTTACTTTCTTTCTTTCCTCCTTACTTTCTTTCTTTCCTTCTTCCTGTCTTTCTTTCCTTCTTCTTTCCTTTCTTTTCTTCTTCGTTTCTTTCTTTCTATCTTCCTTTCTTTCTTTCTTTCTTTCTTTTCCTTATTTCCTTTCTTTCTTTCTTTCTTTCCCTCTTCCTTTCTTTCTTTCTTCCTTTCTTTCTTTACTTCTTCTTTCCGTTCTTTCCTTCATCCATTCTTTCTTTCTTTTTTCTTCTTCCTTTCTTTTCCTCTTCCTCCCTTCTTTACTTCTTCCTTGCTTTCCTTCCCTTCTCAATGAAAGTATTTGACAAATTCTCCATGCAAATCGAGCCGTGTTTCAGGCAGTAACAATCGTTTTTAATTTGCTATTTCATTTAAAATTGCTTCTTCAAATCACATTTTCTTTACATTTTTCATTTCCAATTCTTTTCTTTTTTTTCACATTTTCAATATTTTTTTTGTTTATTTATTTTTGTTGGGGCGGGGTTTCTATGACAATTAATATTTTTCTTTCTCTCTCTCCAAACCACCAACTAAACCACACATGAAAAACCTCATCCCATTATTTATTCATTTTATTTATTTTCCTTTTTTTTGCTTGTCCAATCGTGTGTTAGCTAATCAATTTTCTGTGAGTCTAATTTACCGATCACTAAGCCAATAGTTTCACTGATACATTGCCATTTAAAGATAGAAAAAAAAAGAAAAATAAACTGAATAAAAATTCTGTTTTTTTCCAAATGTTCTTGCAATACAGGTTTTTATTAATAGTTTATTTTATTTTCTTGTTTTATCAATTTCGTTGTTTTCATTTTAGGCCATTTAATGACGAAATATATCACTAAACGTTATTTTTGTCCACACGTATTTTTTAATAAAACACTATGCGTTATCTAGCCCATAGCTGGAGGGAATTCGGGGATTTATCGTTTTTCCAAAGATATTATATTTATTTGGTAAAGCACCTAACCAAGTTAGGCATAAGGCCATTTTTACGCGCTCTAAATACCTAGGCTTTTTATTTAATTCAGTGTTACCCTTCACCTAGATGAGTTGCTCTCCCGAAATAACGAACCCTATCTGCCCGAGGCAGCTAAAGTGAAATTAATGGTTTTGACTAGGATTTGAACTCGCGTTATATGATTCCAGAACCCGAGTTATTACCAATGCTCCACCGTTGCTGTTTTTTCCAAAGATATGAGTCCAATTATATATGCAAATGGAATGGTTGGATTCGAAATCGTGTATTACGATTCCGGAGGCCGACTCCTCAATCACAGTCCAAAGTGGACTTACCGAGTTCTAATAATCTGTCAAACATCGTTAAAAACAATCACCATTAGATTACAGTAGTTAAACAACGTCAAGCATAATCATTATTTATATGGGTGACTATTTTAATCAATTCGTACCAGACTTAGGAAAAATTACCAGTCGTTTTATTAAAGAACCGCGAAGGGATAAAATATTAGCTGTATCGTATTTTGATCCAGGTTGCCAGGGCCAATATATCGACCCTAAAGGGTGCAAGCTATTTAAATACAAGGTATAGATACCATTTACGTGTGTTCGAATCCTAGTCGCTCACATTAAGTTAACATTTTGGCTAATACTCCTAGGAAAGGCAGTGATCTTCACATTCATTCAAGTAATGGATTAAATAGTGCAAATTGTGTTATTTAAAAAAAATACCTAATGTTTTTTTTTAATGACTTTTCCCTGCATAAACAACCTGAAAGTTTGATATGCCATAAAACAAACAAACAAAACTGTTTGAGCTATTTTATAGAATCCTCTATCTACAGCTCATAGAACAGAAACTTTGTAAACAGTCTCATATGAAATCATTTATCTCTTTTATTGCCTAATCATTTGATATGTTTAGTATTCAATACATATTTGCTATTACTTACTCGATTAAAACTCAAGAGTATTTGTAAAGTGTTTTATAGATTTCCCGTGTTTGTTCCCGGTGTCAAATTTTCTTTGTTTGCGAACAGGCGATTCATATACTGTTCAGAAATATTCTCTAATAAATGACTAGCAGCAAACCACAGCGTTGCACGTGCAATTTCATTTTATTGCCAAAAATATATGTACAGTGAGACCGTAAAAAACACTATATTTTTAGCAATCAAATAAGACCAAGACTCGTGTAAGGAAAATATAAATGGTGGGCCAAATGCAGGTACACAGCTTTAAACCCAATTGACCCAAATGGTTCGATATATTTGCCCTTGAAATTTAAGGCAAAAGAAGACATGCTGAAACTTTGATCTTAATTTGGTTGCCTAATAAAACCCCTCTGTTTGACGAGTTGGTAATTTTGTTAAGTCAGAATCTAAACGTTTAAATATTTTTATATGCTTCTTTATAAAGGGTGGGCCAAAAGTCGCTTCGGGTTTTCCGCATATTAATCAACTTTTCATGAATTATTATGCCTTTAGCACTACACCCCAAAAGTCACCTTAAAAGAAGGTCACTCCCCTCAACTGTTAATGAATTCAAACTGTATGTTTGTCTCGACCAGAAATTCTGTAATAATATACAACACAGGTTCTAATTAATTCTAAAATTCATTATAACTATATTTAGCAAATTGACAGCATCATATTAAAAACCCGAAGCAACTATTCCGAAAAAAATTTTGGCCCATCCTGTATAAATCTTTTTGTAGGCTTTCTAAATCATTTTTTTGTTGTTGTTTTGTTTTAATAGCCGTGAGGAATGTTTAAAGTTGTTAGAGAACTGTTGTGGGGTGAAACACACCTCAAGATGTACTTTTCCAGTCACTAAATATGTGATCTCTCTCGTCACCCAGAAAAACAGAGATATAATTCCAGCTAGCCGCCAGTAGCCGCTATGCTGCCAGTCCGTATGCCACTATTTTATGTATCTTTTGTTAATATATTTGTTAATCTTTAATACTGTCGCCTTGTTTCTTATATCTACACTATAATAACACCACACTCGACCACAACAAGAACCTTTTATGAAGTAAAGAGATTATACAGTTTCTGTCAAAGATTACTTGAGCATTCTTAAAATATAAGTAATTTCTTTCTTAGTATCTATTGACCCAGCCTCATTATTCATAGTAATTGAAACCTTAAAACATACCCTTTTAAAAGCAATTTTGGATGACATATTAACCTTTATAGGTGATTTAATGCCAAGATCAATCACGGTGTATACAATTGTATACACAATGTATACATTGTTGTACTTTTTTTAATAGTACAATATTTGCTTCATACCTTTCACAAGAGCATTAGTTAAGATATGGACACAAATACAGAGACTGGAATTCCCATGTCTGACTGCCTACCCACTAGTCCCAATGGATTCTCCTAGTTACATTTATAGTTTTACAAAGACACACGTATCAACTATTCTCCCAGGTATTTCTTTTTGTCTCTCTTTTACTTTCTTACTCTCTCTGTCTATCTGTGTCTCTCTCTTTCTATTATCTCCCAATGGTCACATGTTTCCCCTAAGAGAAATGCGCAGCAAGAAAATGGTCCGATGAAAATGGAAAGAGCCTGAGGACATTGTGTTAGTCACCAAAAGGAAAACCTACAAATAAAAATTCACTTTCACCAAACACAAAAGCAATGAATATATTTCTTGAGTTTATTGCTTCGATTTCCCGCCTTCGTTTTACTTCATTTTTTTCCTTTCCTCTTTTCATGTTTTCCTTTGGTTTGTTCCACTTTTATTTTATGCTCTTTCTGAACCGAACCTTTTCATTAGAGTCTCAACCCAATATATTGGAATCCAGTATTTTAGAACAATCATTATACCAGTCTTCTAATACTAGGTACTCACCCGTTACTTTAGACTGAATAAATTGATTTACTATTTGTTATTGAATTTAGTTTGTACCTACTCATAATTTATCTCAATCAATTATCAATATAAACACTATCGAACTGAGGTCCAAAACCACCTGAGCCCGGATCAATACAGGACTGCAAAGGATTTTGTACCACAAGAAATGGATAATTGTGATTACAAAATATATGTTTTTTTCCTCTAATGTTACTGTGAAAAGTTTTTATTATAGTGCAATAGTCAATAAAATTACCTTATATAGAATGTACTCATTACATTTAGAATACATACTAGACATGATTAAATCTTTGGGTTCTGACGAAATTAAGAGATAATTATGTATTATATTATATATATATATATATATAAGATTTTTTTAAAATATTAAATTCTAAGTCTTATGACCGTTACTTTAACTGCAATAAATAATATAAAACTAAATTTAGAACTAAACCATTAGTTACTACTTTAAGCTTTTTCAACATTGAATCTAATAGGCTTCTACTGAATGTCATATTAGGAGTTATAATTGTGGACAGCAAGGATGAAGCATTGGTAAAAGCTTGGACTCTGGAATCGTATTACATTAGTTCAAATCCTAGTTAAAACCATTACATTCTCCTTTAACTGCTTCTGGCAGATGGGACACTTTAACTTGGGGAAGAAAATCATCAAGGTGAAGGGCAACACTAAATGCAAAAGCCCTACGTATATTGTGTCCCAGATGCATTAGATACAATTTATACTGTGGCCTACACTTAGAGTGGGAGATCAATTATAGGCAATTGAATGTCAATGCAACCGTAAAATCATACTATTTTTATCAGATAGATGTTGCATATGTGAAAATTTCAATTTAACATAATTTTTAATCCATATATTCTGATGTAAAAAGAGAAAACTGGCAAAAAAGACAAAATTTGTAAACTAATAAGCTATTCTATTACAGGCCCACAGGTGGCCGAAATATAGGCCGTGTCGTTTTTATTGCTATATCGCCTAGGTTGATAGATTAGCTTTTTAGAGCCAAAGGATCACTATAATTGATGCAGTGACATGTTCATCCATCTATCTATTTTTTTTCAATCAATCCATATATTTATTTATCTATCTATCCATGAATCCTATTTTATACTAATTCATCTATCAACCCTTCAAAATATCTGTCGAAACAATTGCATCTACCTTTACCCGCCTCGGGCAGATGGGGCACGTTAACTCGGTAGAGTTCTAATCTAGATGAAGAACAGCACTGATTTGAAAATCCTAAAAAGGTCCACCGGCTTGGGTTTGAGCATATGGCTAGCCACACTTTTTCGTAAAAACAAATATGCTACGGAAACAGCAAAAAATAGATTTGCTGCCCAACGCAACCCTAGGTGTAATGATTGACGTAACTTAAAGATGAATTTTCATTGGTCAGGAAAATCTATGGAAAATGTTATGAGTTTATACACAGTGTTTTCAAAAATAAATCCCGATTACCAAACTCCAGGCAAATAAAAGTAATTTAATTGTTTGGTCCACAGATCAACTAATAACAATTTTTTTATATAAACTATTAGACTTCTTAGGAATTTACTTTATTATTCGGGGCCCGTGGCGAAGCGTTTAGAGTCTCTTCTGTTCCAGATTGTCTGAAGATAGCGGTTTCAATTCCTACCCAAGTCGGCCAGAGAGATTAACTTGGTCACAAAAAACGTAGTTCGATAGACAACAACTACGGAAGGCAGTGATTACTGAGGATCCGATGACGAAAGACCCAGCATCCATAACTAGGGTTACTGTTAAGAAATACCTGAAGACAGCCTGAGGGAGACCAGGCCGAAACCTAGTGTAGTAACATCAAAAATACCTACTAAGCTGAGGACAAAAGTCCGAATAATGAAATAAATACCTAAATTACGATGCCTCATCTCAAAAATAAAAATAAAACTATATTAGACTTCTATTGTATTATTTTGTTTATACTTTCTATTGTTATGTGAAAATGATCTTATTCTTATTTGTTTGCCATATATACAAATATTTTATGTTTACTCTGTGCCCAATTCAAGCCGTAAGCATTGCTTTGTTTAGTTTGTGAGAAACAAGCAGCCATCCTTAACTAATATATCACATTGTACGACGTTTTTTATATATACTCCTTCGTCCGTACAAAAGAAGAAATAACCAGAAGACATAAAAAGGCAATGTTATGCTCTCCTTCTTTACACTTAAATGATCGCCATTACTTGCGCATAATGGTCTTAATTTTTTCGTTTATTCACGTCAGAAAGTTCCTATATAAAATCAATAAATAACAGGCAGAGCTTTATATTCTATTAGTGGTTGCTTTAATCACTGCACATATTTCGGTCTTTGTCCATATTGTAACAAAAAATAGACTGCTAAATGTCGTCAAATTTGGAGGAATGTTTTATTTCGCTTTATACGGGATATCAAGCTTTGTAGGTTATTTAATGCCAAGAAACAAAAAAATAGACTGCTAATTGTCATCAAATTTTAAGGAGTGTTTTATTTCACTTTATACGGGATATCAAACTTTGTAGGTCATTTAATGCCGAAAACAATCGCTTTTGGAAAACGTTCTTATTACACACAAGTAGGTAACCCAACAAATTCTATGTGCACTATTTAACACATAGCTGGAGGAAATTTATGGATCCATACCTTTCCCAAGGATATAATTTTAAGGGAAACAAAACATAAGATACTGAATAAAACAAACCACGTGAGCATGATCTTTTAATACGGATTGTTTCTTTGGGAGCACTCCTGCATCATCAGCAGGAATCTTAGGGTCACGGGTGTTTCGCCTCTCAACCTGTACACCTCGCCTAAGTGGGGTGGCGAGGACCGACTAGCACTCGCTTGCGGAAGGGCTCCATGTGGTTAATAAACCCAAATGGAAAGACTAGGATTCGAATTCGCGTATTAAGTTTTTTAAGCTCGACTGCTACCTACTTTGCCAAGTGAACTTTTAGGGACTGGTAAATGCTTGAAATTAGAAAACTTATTTAACGCGTTCAAATCCAAGTGAAAACCAAAACGTTTACATATTTGAACCCTGACGTAAACAGCGTAATTAGCAAAAATAAAGAAAAAAAAGATGATACGTTTTGACCCTAACTACCAGTTAGCCCATCAGCGCCATTCAATTAAAAGAAAACGAAGGGCCTAAATATCGGCTGTTTCAACTTTTTGGCTATGTTGGCCTTTCAGGGTTCAAAGAGTTCATTAAAAAATCGATTGATGCAGCCAAAATTTCTCAAGGAAGAAGTTACCTAATTTTTTTAAGGCTTTATCTACAATCTTTTTTTTCAAAAAAAAGTAAAAAAAAACGCTATCCCCTTTTACAGTCTGCAAATAGTACTCTATTCTGGTGACAACACTGAGTATTTGGTTATTTCTCAGCCATCCATTCTCCATATAAGAGGAAAGTAATTCTTATTATAGAACGATCGCTTTGACCGTTATGTGGATATAAGTCCATCCCAAAAGAATTTTTGATCTCAAACTCTTGTCTAGAGAATTCCATAGAGATACACAGCAAGGTTTTGCGAACAAAGCATTATCTTTAATCCCTGTTGGTTGGTCGCATTCACTTCTGCGCTATTCTCTGAGAATAAGAATAAAGAAACAAGATTTTTCTATGACAATTCTAGGTTAAAGATTCGAACTAATGTTTCCTAACCACTTGTTTAGAGAAGATAAAATCGTCTTGAAAAAAATAGATAATCTGAAAGTTCAGTGTGTTTTAAAAATAAAATGTACTAACTAGTATGGTAGTTAGAGCAAGCGTCAACCAGAGCGGCCCGATTAATCGGAAAACAACACGATACATATGCACATTTTAGTTGTCTAAATCATTTTGCAATTCAAATCTTAGTCTGAATGCTCAATTTTTTGTTCATCTTTTTGCAGCTATTATCCATGTGTAATATTTTTTGCAATTGCTTCCCAGCTTCCCATTTATCAAATTTCAAGTGCTTTGACAAAAAAATGGCAGAGACCGCAAATGTCAAATCATTCAAGTTTTACCGCTTACCAACTAAATTTCTAACTAAAAACCGATGAAAAAACTTGAGTTATACCTGAAATAGTCTTGAATACTCTAAATAATCATGTTGAATCTCAAGTCAGTAGACCAAAAATTGACAGACGACTTAGGTAAATACTAATTGTACATACACAACCAATATCACTTTCACAAAAAATATACCAAAAACATAAACTTTTAGATAATTGATCATCCGGGGTTTCTTTATTTTTCTATTTTCTTTTGATTGTTAAAATAATGATTTCCAATTCTTTACCATTCCCTATTCCGCGCTTCTTTTTGTTGATGTTATTTTCACAGGAAATCAAAAGCTTTTGATCAACGTTTTTCTGTTTTTTACTTTCCTAATGATTAACTATGTTTATATTATTACTAGCAGCAGAACTTGCGTTGCCTGCGCAACTCTTTAAGCGTTAGGAATAACCAATCTTCGTCAACGGTCATTTTATCTGCTATAACGAAGGTCTCTTAGTTCGAAAGCTTAATGCATTAGAGTAATCATGACACGAACCACCATCTGCCTAGGAAAAACACCTCTAATTCATAAGTGGTTACCTGTTTTAGTAGTGCATAGACTCAACATTGCTTAACTTCGGTGATCTATCGAGGCTGGTGTCTTCAAATTAAAATGACTGTACGTTGTTGCTATTATTCATTTTCTGAAATTCTGCTTAAAAATTACGGCCGCAGAAACAGGAACAGTAACAATGGTAATAAAAATAATTTAATTGTATGGTTGCAGTAATAATAATCTAATTTGTAGCTATGTATAGATAAATCTCTTCATTATCAAGTTTTGCAAGTAATAATAAGTTTACTTAGGATTCATTGAATAAAGTGAATTCTATGTTTTCTATTCTGTGATTAGAAACTGTTTCTTTCTTCCTCGTATATCATTATAACTTTGTGAGCGTGCCCAAAACCACTCACATTTTTTAACAAAGCGATTGCATTTTTCAAGGGATGTTTGTCATTGGCACTTAGAACCTGAACTAAAAAAGATCCAAATTCTCGTAAGGAAAATAAATAAAAATAAATAGTTCAACTGAAAGAAGATTTCAATTAAGATTCAATTATAAATTCAAAACGATGCAGTAAATACCTGCTATAGGTCATCGTAGCTGTTTTTACTATACGCTTGGCCACATTTTTGTGATGATAAAATGGTTTAGATATCGCTTTAGCTGAACATGTACTAAAATTTGGACTGACAATGCAATGGTCACAGAGTGACCGTTAGGGAAAAATAGCAAAAAGTGAGCTGGTTTAATTACTCTGGACAAATATATTGAAGTTTTATCAATCTTGTCTGTATTCCCACTAATGATGGCATTATTTCACTGCTTGATTAGGAAATGGTATCAGTTTCTCTTTATCAGTTTAAGCGTTTGTGCTCAGTTGATTAAAATGATCAGATATTAGGAAAAATAGATTACATTTTTGTGGTATTATCAGTTGATTTTCCAACCCTTATCATTAATAAGAACTATCGCGTCTGAGTACTTTTTCTCATTAAAAATAATTTCGAATAAAAACCATTATTCGACAAGGCATTTTTCTTCCACAAACATCTTTATAAATTACGTACATGTAAACAAAAATGTAAAAAAAAAGGGGGTCATAGATCAAAATCCTGACATGAATGAATAAAACCAATGTAAATCTTTGATTCAGAGCATCAGATTCGTCCTGAAATAATGCAGACCCCCAATATGTTGTCGATCAGTGTTATTAATTTATTTCTATATTAAACCAGAATTGCGTGAGCAAAAGGAACAAGAATCTCTCAGAAAAATATCGCTTTTTAGATAATAGATCGTTGTTAATATTTCAATTGTTGTTGTTTGAAGTTTATTCTCTTTTTGCATTATATTCTAAGAGCAAAGAGGTTAAATTATTATTTCTATTACGAAATTGTGTTATTGCCAAGAGGGAAAACAAGAAAGTAGGTTATGGTTCTGGGAACGCTAGAGAAAATATCGGCGATATTAAGAAAATATTTCTTTTCATCGAAAACTAATTGAATTTTGAACAGAGACAAGTTATTAAAAAAATCAAGGTGAATTTTTGTATCTAAAATGATTTTTTTAAACAGTTATGTTATATATACGTATACAGATACCAAAATGGCATATCCCTAATGATAAGTTGTACATTTTAGTACGTGTTACTTAATTTAATAATATATCGGACTTATGTGGATTATTACAGTCATTTTCACCAGGACTAATAATATCTTTGGATTTTTTTCATTATTACCAGGAATAATAATAATAATAATAATAATAATATTAATAATAATTATATTTATAATAATAATAATAATAACGATAATAATAATGATAATAATGATAATGATAATAATAATATTTATAATGATAATGATAATGATAATAATAACAACAATAATAACAATAACAATAACAACAAAAACAACAGTTTTCTGCCTCAAAAGAGTGTGAAGGTTAATGAAAAAAATGTGATTTATTAAAAGAGTTATGGTAAAAAATTGACTTTTACTTTTAAATGAAGAGAAAACTGATATTCAGAGAAAAAACAAAATGAAAGAAGTAAAAAAATATGAACTCGGATATAAAGGATATATTTACTTTAATCAACGTCAAGACTGGTCAGTTGTTAGATGGGTGACCATTTAAGAATACCAGGTACTGTACCAGGGCAAGTAACAAACCTGCATGCGATGCCCTGCTATTCCTTTCGAGTAAATCAATTGCTCATGTACATCACTGTTGGATACGATATCTATGAAGCTAAGCAAACACCAAAGTTAGACACAAGGCAAGTTTTTTCGTGCTCATTATAACCATGTGCTTTTTGTAATCAATCTTACCCTTCACCAGATTGAATTACTCTCATTGAGTTGATGGCTCACACCAACCCGTTTTAAGCAGTTTTATCCTTATATCCTGATTGAATACTCTCTCAAGTTAACTATTTTTATCTGCCCGAGACAATTGAAAGTGAATGCGATGTTTTTGACTGGAATTTGAACTCATGTAAATCAGACTGTTGTCCTCATCCTTATCATTGATTTTTTCACAAAGTCCAAATAATAATAGCACAAATCTTCAAGCCTCATCCCAAAGATTCCGAAATAACATATCATGTAAATCAATTCCAATGTCCAAGCTTTAACACTTTTCCATCTTCGTATACACAAAAAAAACGATAGAAATAGACAATATTGTTAGAATTAAATATATATATATATTTATACATACACATATATATATATATATATATATATATATATTTCTTAGTGGAGCAAAACTTAAATAATGTATAAAACAGACCAACCATATTTTACTTATT
>JAUZSX010299383.1:0-13236 GCA_034780655.1 Idiosepius hallami | reverse complement strand
GGGCTGGGGACCCTACCACACCATCCGCCTTTCTCCTAGAATCATCCTTATGAATATTTGAATGTTCATGGGGTGCCAGCTCAACCCGTATAGGGTGATAGCAGATACAGATACAGTAGAGTGCCCACATTCCATAAATACTATCAGTTACAATGTCAATCTATGTTTGGTATTTTTTTAGAAAACTGACACAGTTCATTGTTCAAAACTTGTAGAAAAGACAATGAAGATGAGAAAAGAAATCCAAATAGCATGAATACAGATAGAAAATTAGATTATATGAAATATTTTTCATTAGTTTTAAATCAATACAAAAAAAATGAAACTTTTTGATGTTTTTTTTTTTTGTATTCTGTATGAAGCAACGAAAAAGAAATAATCTTTTTAAAAACAAAAAGTTTCAATTCAAGTAGAATGCAAAGAGTCAAGAGCAATAATCATGAGGGTGATTCAAAAAAATTTTATTAAGCCCTATACAAAAATAAAGGCACTTCTTATGAAACTAAAAAAACTATTACCCAACCTTTTTGATGCCTCACACTCCTAAAATATTTTAACATATTCTTGCACCTCTTACAGTTACATTTAATGTGTTCTTAAGGACAAAAAATTGAAAAGTCATTTTGCACTCTCCTTGGGAGTGTTAGCACCCCTGGTTTGAAAACCCTGGTTTAAAAGAAAAAATTCCTATTGTACAGATTAATCTTGACTTTGTGTCACATCATAATTCTATACTTGAGCTAGTATATATTAATCAATAACATATATCTAAAAAATAATTTTATTTGTGAATACAGTAGTTTTGAATAAGTTCTTTAAAACTAAAATATTCAATTAATAAAGAAATGGAAAGTTAAATAAATAAATAAAGCCTTTTCAAAAAAAAGAAAAGAAAAAAAGAAATAATTCTCACTTTTGCTCTTTCCTTGTCATTTTTCTTCGTGCAGTTGTGGATGTGTTCTTCTTGGAATGAGTCAAAAATACATTCTCTTCGTGAAAACTTGAGGGTAGGGAACCGGGCATTTGTGGTTTGGGAACCATGATTGTACAATCTGGACAAGAAGTGGACAACAAAGAGCTGACATTCTCTTCTTTTGGATCAGGATCTTCCTTCTGGGACGATAACATTAGGTAGCGATGCTTTGAGTCTTTTTTCTGAAGCAAGTCTTCCATTGTCAGTGATTTAAGAGATAGATCGAAGGAAGAAACATAATTTCCGGCACGATGGTAGAAAAGAACCAAGTCTTGGAGCTGCAAATCAACGAGTCCAGTTTGAGAATCTGGACCAAAGTCTCCATGCATCTCAATGCTAAATACGGGAACTTCAAAGCGGGCTTCTATTGGAAGACTTGCTGGAACTGGTTTTGTTGAATGGGAAGACTCACTACTTGCTGTTCGAGTTATTTTACTGATATCAGATTCAGTCGAGGAATCATAGTTCAAAACTGATATACCTAAAACACAAAACAAACCAGGTAAGTATCAGGTGAGGAAACAAAGAGGTTTGTTTTATTTTTAGGGATAGTTATAAGACATTATACCCATTTAATTTCAAAAAAAGTTATAAATATAAAAATATTTTTAAAGATTACACTTAGATTTTTATATAAAAGCAAATTGTTACACACTCATACATTAACCTTAAAGAAACACAATAGAAAACCTTTTTTTAATAATGTTAGACTTGATGTAATTTGTCTAGATGATATTTATTATTGTTGCACAGAAGGCCCTGATTCAATGGATAAACACTAGGACTTTGGTATTAGCAATAATGTGTTTCCAAGGAAGCACATTTGATTTTGTGTGTTATAATTCCATTGTTTGGAAAGGTTAAAAAAAAGTCCTCTTGTTCCTGCTAGTTATGTATTTCATAGTGCAAATTTGTGTTATTCAAATAATATGTTGAGTTATAAAAGACAGCTATAAACTAAGAGGTATTAAATGACTGAAAAGGTTAGTATAGCACAAAAAACAAACCAGGAATCAATTCATCAATGTCAGCTTTGACTAATAAAGTAGCAACAATTTTATCACCATCAGATGAATCTCGCTTAGAACTTGATTAATTGGGTTTCGTTTGCTGGTGTTTAACGACCTGTCAACATTTTCTGGTTATTTAAGGTCTCATAGGTTTAAGGGAGAATTTTGTCTGTTGATTCATTTAATATTATTTTTATTGTTGTTTTGGGTTATTTGGTTGTGGGATTTTAGGTTGAGTTGATTGATTTTTTTTTTTTTTTTTTTGGTAGAATATGATTTCTGTAGTGATAAATTTGGTTTTGTGGCAATCAGGCTGTTTTGGATTTTGGTAGTTTTTAAACTAATATTGCAGTTTTAGTTGTTTTTTTTTTCAGAACTTGATCAAACCAACTACTAAGTTTACAATTCCATGCATCTTGGAAGACAAGGAGAATAAATTTTAAGAGCCTTAAAACTGATTTCATCTGAGCCAATAAAAATTATTACTTATTTTTATTGAATTATTATCCATTCATAACTGCTTGTTTCAACAGAAATCAATTAAATAATGGCAATCAACATGCAATTAAACCCCAAATAAAAATTAAAAGACAAAGTAATTTTTACCTGGAACCGGAATTCCATCTGCATCAGTTTCACTATACAAAGAGAATGATACAGGTTCATCCTCTACACTACCCATTGTCAAGTTATGTCGGGTCTCAAGAATTTGTTCGTACACTGGTTTGGAAACAACCAGTTTGCAAGGTGTGGCCATCACAATACTAACAGAAAGAGAGTGCTGAGGTGTTGACTGTGGAGGGACATCCTTGCTATAACGCTCACCAGAAGAAAAGGAATGAGGTAAAGAACTATCGTGACTGGAAGTAGGCTGGGAATTGGGTTCTTCTTCTGGTGCTGAAGAGTGGTGTTGTTGATGAAGAGGAGAAGATTCTGGCATAGGTGATGGTTGGCTAATGTCAAATTCTAGTACATGGATAGTAATTTTTAAATTGGTGTCATAAAGAACTGGACTGCATTTGCAAAACATTTCATCATTGAACAATTGTTCTATATCAAGACCCCGCCAGTTGAAAACCCTTTCATAGATATTGAATGAACTCAGGTTGACAGCATATAAACTCATCTTCTCAACTCGAATATTGATCTGATCTTTCACATCCTTTATCTCTCTCATGTGTCCCATCATGTTCTCAATGGAAATCTCTCCAAGGCAAGCCATTAGCACCTCAGAACTGGTTTGCTTGCGGGGTAGGAAAACAATAGGGGTATCGATACGCATATCTATAGTAATATGCAAGCCAGGATCATCTGTAGCTGCAGCAGCAGCTCCTGTAGCCCATACTTCTTCACTGAACGAAAGGTCGGGTGGGAAAAAGTCATTCATCTCCAGAGACTGGCTTTGAGATTTTCGCAAGTTGTGTGGTGAATGTTCAAGGCCAGCCCCACCCATTCCGCTGTCAGCACGTTTGGCTACAAGACCCCGAGCGACTTCTTTTGCAGCATGCTTGATAGAGGATGCTACATTATAGGTATAATCTTTAAAGTCAGAAAGGCAATCAGTTAGTTCTCGCAAGAAGAGTGGAGAGTGGATATAGCATACAGATGCCATGCGGATCTGTACCATTACATCTTGTTTAGACATCGTAAATGATTTGTAGATGAGGCTATCATTCAAAGGAAGCATTGGAAAAGAACTATATAAAGCACTGGAACGATCAAGATATCTTTCCAGCTGAAATGTCAATGCGTAACTACTGCCTCCAGGGCAATCTTTGTCACTGTCTGGAAGACTTGATGCTTCTGCTGCAGCTGTTGTGTACAAGTGTACCATATCATGAGTGCTTGAGAAACTAGGCAGGGCAGACAGCTTGCCCACTTGTAGAATGTATTGATGTCGATGGGCCTCAGCTGTTATGTTTACAATGTGAAAGCCTTCTAATGATCCTGTCACTTCAAGTTTTTCACCTGTAAAAAATAAAATAAACCAGTAACTTTTGTAAAATATATCTAGATATATGATAATCAACCATGTTTTTTCATACAGGGTACCTGAATGAGTTTTACATAGACAACAACAGAGGATAAATATTTGTATGAATAGACTTGGCTCCATTGATGTATAATAAATAAGAAAACCTATAATTCCAATGAATAATATTTTTTGAAAAATACCAATATATACCAAACAGCTATTGCTATCCTTAACCATTTGTCAAACTTATTAATAAGTAGCATTTAGTAAATATTAGAAAATAAAAGCTGGCATGTATTGCTTGTTTTTCAATAAGTGCCACTATTTCCAATATCATTCTTCATTGGAATCATAAACAATCTCTTAGCAAAAAATATTTTTTTCTTTTACAGATCTTATGCATGAGAATAAAACATTGGAGCCAAAAACCTTCTAATTCTATATTAATTCTAAAATTACCACAGAAAGCATGAAAACAGCAAGGGCCCAAAGACAAGAGTATCAATAAATCTCCTAAATCAAAGTTTAGATAGAATGGCAGTGTTCAGAATGCACACAAAATCTGTTCAAGAGGACCAGTCTAAAAAAGTAATAAAGGGTAGTGGAGAATTTTCCAATTTAACAAAATTTTTGTAATGTGGAGATTTTCAGAAAATGTTTTCATTGAATTTTTAAGTTGATTGAAATTGAAAAATTACATCATTTCATTCAGATAATCTTTAAGTACAATGTTTCAAATATATAATTAGTTGGTTTATTTTACCATCATATCAAACCTCTTGGGTTATTTAATGCTGAATAGATTGTTTAGATCAAAATATAAGAATATAAAGTAACAAATGGTATTTGGTTCAGATAATGAGCAATTTCTAATCAAATTACATGGAGAAATAAAACTATATTAGAATTGTTTGCAATAAATTATGCAAAACTGCTAAATTGAGAGTTTCTTTCAGCAAGAATCCACTCAAATATAAAACAAAGTGTGGAATTCTGTTAGCATCATTGTTTTCATTGGCAAATAGATCTAATCTTAAATTGCTTTCAATTTAAAAAATAAAGTTAAAAGCATTCACTAAGTTTGACAGAAAGAAATTATTGAATGAAGGTACATGATTTTCATCTGTTTAAATACATTTCATTTATTTGTTATTTATATTACTTCTTGTAAAACATGTGTGAATTTATAATTATAGCTTTTGAGTATACTTAAAGTGCATATTGATTTTATGAACTATCAAAAACAAAATACTGAAGCAGCCAGCAATAGCGAAAACATGGAAATAGCCAATTTGAAATATGATATCAAGAATATTCCATGATTAGATCTCAACAATAGGCAGGAAATTCCCATATTAGAGAAGTTTGCAAAAGGCGTTTCTGAACAACTAGAGCAAAGAAAATAGTGAGCATTCCAGTTATGACAGGGTTGAAATATACCACATCATATAATAGTAAATTCAGTTGGTGTGAGATAAAAAATTTATAGAACTTATTCTGACGTGATTTATGATATTTTATTATCTATGATTATTTTTATGATATTGATTTTGGGTTGCTGCAGGAACTTAATAATATATACAAAGCACCTCCACCCACTACGCCAAAAATAGTTTTTTAAGTCTTCCTTAGGGAAAGATTGAAAAGCTTTTTAAAAGTCCAGTACTTACTAAGGCGAGCATTGATCTGTGCATTTGACATTGTGACAGTGGCTACTTTTTTGGCACTGCGCCCTGTTTCGGAGTCTTCTAGCCGTACTAGAAGGATGTTTAAACGATGAAAGTCTGCTGTCATGGCAATACACATGTCGGAAATATTCTGAAAAATAAAATAAAATAAATCGTATTAAAGTTTCATTGTTTTTGAAGGGTAAAAAGATCTATATGAACGTTTTGCCCAATATACTTAAGATAAAAATTTAAAACCAACATCAAATATGAATCTTACAAAAAAAAAATTCAGAACTCTACTGCCACATTTCAATTCATAACGAATAAAACCAATATATTCTAGCAGAACATAAACAAACAATTTTTAATTATAGAGCAATTGACCTTTGACATAGATGTAGGTTGTTTTCGAGAATCTGAGGTCTTGTGGTCTCCTTGATTTGGTGCTGATGTTGCAGATTCCTTATTTTCCTTTGTTGTAAATTTTGTGACTTCTTTCATTGTACAATGGAAGAATGTTGTAATTTCTGTCAGTGTTTCTTGGTTTGCTACAAAATAAAAAAAAAATCAAACAAAATCTATTGTGGGATCCTGAGAATTATAAACATTTATTTAACTAGAAATTATAAACTATGCAAGATCATTGTTTCAGTTTAAGCACTAAGAATGGGCTTAACCCATACCTGCATTGCTAAAAATGCTGTATTAAAATATCAGGAATAAGTTGTAATTTTTTTAAAAATAATTTCATACTATTTTCTTCGAGCGCAGATATTGCACATTTGTGAGAATTTAATGTAAAACTATCTCTGATAGCAGAGGATATTTTCACAGTGAATAAAAAAACTGAATGGTAATTGGTTAATTTTTGTGGGTGATTATTATTAAGATAATAAATTAATACCACCAAATCTTGCTTGGGAAAAGTTACAGAAATTATTTTAATGATTTTATATACAATTTTTTCAAAAAATAATACCCACCATTTTTTAAAGGCCATTAAAGTAATTTTTTTTAGTTAAAAAAGCTTGTTTTTAAACTATTTTCTTAAAACCCCCTGGGTTACATAAAGAAATTCATGGATAATTATAATTTGATATTAATAAATTTATTATAAGATATATGGATATTTAGGCAATGAATTTTCATTTATACTTGTATGATTAAAAAGAAGACTTTTTGACAATTTTTTTTCTAATTTCTTGATGTGTGTCTGTAAACTAAAATTCTTTTTTTTGTAAATTGGCTGTAATCCCAAACACCTTCCAACCCCAGAAATAAATCACTAATACACAATTACAAATACAGAAATAAGGATAGCATTGTTATCAAACACATATTCTAACATATATCCAAGGATAACAACTACCACTTATGATGAACTTTGAGGTGTCTGAAAGTATTTGATAGGAAGTATTTGAATATTTAAAATACAGCCAACTCATAAAAAATTTTGAACAGATATAAAAACTAGTCAAGAAATTAGATAAAAAAATTGTAAAAAAATGTCAACTGTTTAAAAATCAAACATACATGAATCAACTCTTATTGTTGATCATTTTGATTTTAAAGTTATTTGAATTTTTAATTGCTTGCTAGTAATCAAATTTTTCAGCTCACAATACAAGAAAACGTGTCTGATTGTTAAAATATTATTAACTGATTGATTGTTCAGTTTATTGTTCTATCAACAGCTGTAAAGTCATTTAAAGTGTTTTTGTTAAAATATAAAAATTTATATAAAGTTCCAAACTCACCAATTACATCAAGACTGTTGAATTGGATGTCAGCTTTTCCAACTTTTTCATTAGTTGGGTTGTTTGGGCTGTTATTTGCTATGAACTGGATATGTAGAGTTATCAAAGCTTCACCTTCTTGTGACGGTTCAGTTTTGTTTTCATCACGCATATCACTTAAGCCTGTGGGAAAAAAAAGTCATTTCATTTACCACACTTTTAAGAAAAATGTTCTGTTCAATGACCTTAAAGGACTTTCCTAAGGAGACCATTCAAAGCTATATTTATCTAAAAAGCATGTTGAATATGGTTCTCATCTTTCATCTTTTGTATTAGTAAGGATTCTTTAAAGAGTTCATAAAAGCTTAGACCTTGGATTCGCATTACACAAGTTTAAATCCCAATCAAAACCATCTCTTCCACTTTAAGCTATGTTGAGCAGATGAAGCTTGTTAACTCAGAAGAGTAAGTTATCTAGGTGTAAGGATGACACTGATTAAAAAAAATGGATGAATGAGACCTGTCAACTCAGCTAGAGTAACTTACCTAAGTGAAGGGTGACACTGATTAAAAAAGGCCAAGGATATAATGAGCAAGTAAAACTGACCTTGTGTCTAACTTGGGTTGGTGCTTGACCAACTAGATATATCTTTAGACTGTCTTTAATTCTAGCTTTGCGATTTCCATGTCAGCCCACTTCAATAGTCAAAATGAATATTTCTAGGGTTTAAGATTAACAACAAAACTAACTTTTAACTTCATTATTTTTTTCTACATATATAATCTCATCTAAACATTTAGTGATGTCATTAAATTAAATCGGCAGTGTTTATTGGGTGACATTTGTGGTTTTCATAATTATATAATTAACTTAACAAGATCTCTCAAGATGCATTTATCCAAGAATCTTTACACGATTAATTTTGTTATCAAATGTTATATTATGTCACTTTCTTAATAGAATTAAGGAGCAATTATTATACAATGATTTTCTATTTTTCTTTTTATTATTAATCTAAGGGTGCCAGCTGGTCTCCTTATTTACTATTATGTCTGTTAAAACTTTTATAACATATTTAAAATTTAAACCATATTTGGTAAGAAAAAAAAAATTCCAATGGCACTTGAAAATTAAAACTTAGTCTTGAAATAAATGTCTTAAGTTAATTCTAAACATTTATACAAAATTCAAAGTTTATCACTGCAACTGGTGATGGTAAAGGTAAATGGATACACTTCTACTATTATATAAAAAGTCTTCAATTAAGGTATTTCTATCTATTGGGTTAGAAAGAGAATAAAAAGAAATGACTTTTTCTATATAAAAAAAAAAGTCAGAGTCAGGGAAGGAAAGGAGCAAATAATCTGTGGTCTAATCAAAGTAATATCAACCTGACAAGGAAGTAACAGGTGATGGCACTAGTTCTGCCTGTGATTCAGAGCCTCGAAGTTTTCCACTGCGGCTATCCATGCTGAAATAGGGGAAAAAAGGGAAGGTTAAAAAAAATTAATTTATCAAAAAAATTTTTAAAAATTTCAATCTTTTGAAAAGGCTTAGCTTTTTAGTTTCTTCACAAATACATATAAAAAAGTTTTAACATATAAGAAAAACAAAATTCATTTATTCTTGAAAAATTACAATAGAATTATTTGATATTCTTAGAATATTTTTCCTTTAATCATCATTTTCAATTAATTTACAAATATAAGGATCTAAGTCATGGATTTTACTATCGTATGCATTTGTAATTAACTATTATAAATTTTGCTTTAGCAAAATAAACATTTATTCCAGAAAGATAATCATAGACTACAGTTCTATAAAAGAATCTATATGGACAGAGAATTTGATGAAATTCTTACAAATTTTATCAAATTCACAGGGCTATTTATAATCCTTTGATCAAAATATGAAAGCAAATGAATTTTTAGAATTATAAGTGATTAGCTGCAAAGCCTTGTATTGACCTAGCAAGGCTCTAAACAAAATATAGTGCAGTGTTAGTGCTGGTCATAATTTTGTCAGCTATTGGAGAACAGACCTGGTTTAACTATTAATCTATGCCCTAGAAAATATTAATGGTGTAGCTTAAAAATGTGGGCATTCATAGGGAACAAAAAAGAGCAGGTTACACACACACACACAGAGAGAATCACATAAAGCTTTTTATCATTATGAATTTTATCCATAAGATAGTTATGTATTACTTACGCCAGATTTTTGTGGGATGCAGCCAGCAACTCAAAATCTTTTCCAAATGTTTGTAATCCATCAACTAAAAGCAAACTGTGAACAGTAAGGGTTATGGTTGCTTCTTTTGGCTTTTTAACAAACTTGCCTTGCACATGATCAACTTGCAGCTCTGTAATTGGACGTCCTATAAAGAAATAGCAAACAAAAAGGCCAAAATCAGTGTAAATTTAACGAATCAGGATTTTTTAGAATTAATTAATATATCATTTTTTCAGACACATCAAGTGAATTACATTGTAGTCCTTATAGATTTTAGGTTCTCAATATCATATTGGCTCAAACAACAAACCCAAGCCTGATTGTCAAAGTGTTGCACAATATACATTGAGATATAGGACAATTCCAACATTTCAAATTGAACTATTTACATTACTACAAATAATTATTCTTATAAAGTATATCAAATTTGAATGAGTTTATAAATAACATGTTTGTGTTTGATTTTTTTTTTGTTTACTAGGATTTTTTATAAAATAAACAATAAAATCTTTTTATTCTTGATTCTATTATTTTTGTGTGGTTGGTCAAAATAATATGCTAGAAAAATTGAAATATCAATATATCTATAATTAGTGAATTATAAGCAAACATTTTTGTATTACCTCGACTGTTGATTTCAAGTGAGAGTTTATTGATAGAAAATTCTGATATGAGAAGCACTGAACTCTCTAACTTTCGTTGATCTTGCTTTTCTTTTTCATGTTCCTTTTCAGTTACCAAACTTCAAGAAAGAAAAAAAACAAAAAGAGTTTTTGATATTTGTTGTATTACTTCATTTAAAAAGAATAAGTATAATATTTTTATGTTTTGTCAAGGATAGCTGGAAAGAAAATCAGTACCATTATTTAGATAAATTAATTGATTGATTGATTGATTGATAGGTAGATAGATGAGATAGAATGAGCAGACAGGTTAGTACACAGGTCAGTAGACCTATCAGATAAGTAGTTAGACATATAGAGAGATAACACAGGTTTTTTTTCTTAAATTACAATATTTCAGAAGATTTAAAGCTTAAAGTAATATAACAATGTCTATTTATTGAATATTTTTATAAATAAATAGACAGACTAAAAAGGAAAAAATATTGAAAAAAAACTTTAAACACTATAAAGTGATATATAATAGCTGCAAGTCCACGTTACAGAAATAAACTGAAAAAAATAAAATAGATAGTATACAAACCCAAGGAATATATAAATTAAATAAAAAAAAAATTAAAAAAAACTTTTCATACTAAGTTCAATTGCTTTTTTTTGTAGTTAAAAACTCTAGGTTTATATAAGTTGTACATAAAATCAATTTGGTTACTTTAAATGTAATTCTCAACTGGAAGTTTTTATGATGGTATACAATTTATTTAGATGAATACTTTTAATGAAAACAGTTAAAACTCTAAATAGAATTACGTTCTGAAAGAAAACACCACTAATAAAACATTTTAAGTGTAAAAAGCCTAATAAAAAAAACAGTTTTTACTTGAGGAGTGAAGCACTGGGTACGCCCAAATCAACAGGTTCTGTCTCAAGACTCTGATAAACACTAACAGAGCTTTTCAACCGTGGTTTGCTCATCTTCTGCAAAGTATTCAACTGAGCCATACATGTACATAAGGCTTTAATCTAAAAAAAAAATAGAAATAAAAAAACAACTATAATTATTTTAATAATAAAATGTACAGAATAAATTGTTTTATTGACCCTATTATATAATCAAAAACAATCATCATTATTTGCAGGATATATACTTGGTCAAGTACCAAACTAAATTAAGTACAAAGCAAGTTTTTTCGTGCTCATTACCCTCAATTAAAACTTAACTAGTCTTTAACCAAATTGTATTTTAAAACCAAAATTATTTTTTCAAACAGTGCAAAAATGAATTATTTCACTTTTTCTTAATCAACATTTGATAATGCTATACAATAAACATTGAAAAAAAAACTCAGCAAGAAATGCAACCTTTTATCAGAAAATTTGCGGGTTAAGAGGTTAGGATGAAAAATATCAAAAATAGTGTAGATAAGTAGTAATTTTATTTTACTTATTCCTATTTCAAATTTTGAATTAACAGTCAAATATAATTCATAAGCCTGAATTTACTTCACCTTTCTTTGGTCAGCATGTACTGTTAATGAAGGTAATGTACCAGACATTTTTGCTGAAGGCCATTCAGGATCAGCTGTAAATACAAGTCGGCTAAAAAAAAAAATCAACTTTTTAAATCATCAAAATAACTAATCAGAAAACAATATTCTTCTGTATTGAATCAAAATCTATTCAATGTGTATAACATTCATAAACATGAAAAAATCAAATTGAAAAACAAATGAAACCAAATATGACATAAAACTAATTATTTAACCAATTGAATTTCTTATTATCAACTTATATGTATCTAATTCTGTTGCAATAATTTTGGTCTTATATCAGAAAAGGGTATGACTACAAATTAATGAACTTATTCTTTTTCACTTGGACAACAAAAATGAACCAATAGGAGAAGAGAAATGATATAAACTTTATTATAAAACCCTCTTGAGCAAGCTAAAATATCTAAATATTTTCTGATTTTATAGCAGAGTACATGAGTACAGAGTAATCTCTCAGTTTTTATTATCATTGGTAAAACTATTTGGTATTACCACTACTGTTGCAACTATTCGAACAAATCTTTAATTTGAAATATATTTCTACTTGATATTTGCAATTAAACTATTTTTTGTTTTCTTTATTAAAATTTATTTTTTTTTTTATACAAGATATATATTTTAAGTAGGACCACTTCTAACTAAAATTGCCATACACCCAATAAATTTCAAACTTCGATTTTAGGATTATTATTGCGAGTCAGAGGGATTAGAATTTTTTTAATGATTTTTGATTTGGGATTAAGCAACACTGAACAAATTTTTAAATCAAAAAATTTTGTACTTCTAAAAATTAAAGATGAAAAAGGAACTTTTTTTATGATAATAAAATATATTTTTTCTAAAGCATTATTTGTTCTGATGAATAAATGGAAAAACAAGTCTTACCGTTCTAATAAAAGTTCAATGCTAAATTTATCAAGCAGGTGTACTCTGCTATTGCCACGGGAATGAGCAGCTTTCCAATTATCATGTGTTTGGCCAATTAAAACCTGCATGTCTTCTAACACAACCTTATACCTTTGAAAATAAAAAAATACAAGTAATTAGCAAATGATCTATAATATTAAAACTATAATGCTCATGACATAAAAAATAACAACATATCTTAAATTCTTAGACTCTTGAAAACAACTTTTTTTATAAAAAGTTAAACAAACCATTACAACTATTTTTTACAAATCAAAATGTGTTTAAAAAAAAAAGATTTTTTGGTACTCTGATATTTAATGAGGGGAACCTATGTTTTGAGGCCTGTTCGTTCGTTCGCGTTTTTCTCTGCAAACATCCGTTCAGTTTTTCTGAAATTTTGCATGAAGTTGTAACTTTGGTCAGGTTAGAAGGTGACATTCTCCAATTTTTGAAAAAAAATCTCGTTAACCCCCTCAGGGGGTAAAAATGCCCCCAAACAGCCAAAAATAACCTTTTCCAGTCTATAACCTTTGATCCATCCGTTCAATTTTTCTGAA
>JAUZSX010299372.1:0-13237 GCA_034780655.1 Idiosepius hallami | reverse complement strand
AAGTGATTATTTTTTTTTTTTTAAGTATCAAGTGATTATTATTTTTTTTTAAAGTATCAAGTGATTATTATTTTTTAAAGTATCAAGTGATTATTATTTTTTTTTTAAAGTATCAAGTGATTATTTTTTTTTTTTTAAGTATCAAGTGATTATTATTTTTTTTTAAAGTATCAAGTGATTATTATTTTTTAAAGTATCAAGTGATTATTATTTTTTTTTTAAAGTATCAAGTGATTATTTTTTTTTTTTTAAGTATCAAGTGATTATTATTTTTTTTTAAAGTATCAAGTGATTATTATTTTTTATTTAAAGTATCAAATGATTATTATTTTTTTTTAAAGTATCAAGTGATTATTATTTTTTTTAAAGTATCAAGTGATTATTATTTTTTATTTAAAAGTAAGTTTTTTTTTGTTTTTGTTTAACATTACTTTTATAAGATAAATATAGAAAATTATTTACAAATTGTGTTAATGAAAAAATACAGGGTGTATCAAAAAATGTACTCACAAATATAAAAAAAAATGTAATTACAAATATAAAAAATGTACACATACTTCAAATGACGAGAAATCCTTTATTTATAAACATACAGTCAAATGGAATAGCTTCGAATTTATATTAGTCAGTACATTTTTTTAATATTTGTGAGTTACATTTTTTATATTTGTAATAATATATATTTTTATATTTGTGAGTCCATTTCTTTGAGACCCCTTGTTAAAAGTTTGTTTTATATTCCACAGAGAATTTTAAAATGAAACCAAAGAAAAGAAGAACATGTAAAAAAAAAAGAAATCCTTTCTATGAAGAATTGAGGTATTGTTCCATTTTTGTTTACCTTTACTAAACATTAAATATTAACAAAAATTGTTTTTGATATTTAAAAAAAAAATCATGAAAGTTATTAATAGACAAATTCATTTTTTTAGCTGGTTTTACTTATCAGTTTTTTTTTTGTGTGCTGCGAACGTGGAGCATTGGTAAAAACTCGGGCTCTAAAATCGTATTAAGCGAGTTCAAATCCCAGTCAAAACCATTGCCTTTACTTTAAGTTGCCTCGAGCAGATGGGGGTCAAACTCAGGAGAGTAATTCATCTAAGTGAAGGGCAACAATGATTACAAAAGCCCTGGGATCTAACAAGCACATAAAAATGGCCTTGTGCCTAACTTGGGTTTGTGTACAACCAAGTAAATATATCCTCATCTAAGTAAAGGGCAACACTGATTACAAAAGCCCAAGGATATAATGAGCATGTAAAAATGGCCTTGTGCCTTACTTGGGTTTGTGTACAACTAAGTAAATATATCCTCATCTTGGTGAAGAGCAACACTGATTATAAAAAGCCCAGGGATATAATGAGCATGTAAAAATGGCCTTGTGCCTAACTTTGTGCTTGACCAAATAATTATATTTTTTGTCATTTAAAACAATTCAACTAGTTTTGAAACTAGTTTTATTAATGTTCTTTTAATAAAAAATGTATCTTATTTGTGGCTTTTAGCAATCTAAGGAATTCATTTTACAAACTAAAATATTTTTTCTATTTAAAATATTTAGACTAATATCCTCATCTTGAATGTAATAACCACATTTCTTTAAACTAATTTTATTTTGTTAAAATCTTTGTTTTCTGGCTTATTTGTCCATTTCTCATTCATCTTGTAAATATAATTCATCATTGGAAATATTTTAAGTAGGATTAGTCCATTGAGTCAATCTGATATTTTGGTGACTGAGGTGTGCATGTGGTGATGGATGCATGTATTACTTATAAGAAGCAAATGGATTGAGAAAGAGTCTAGTTAAGGTTGAGAAATAGTTTGACTGACTAGTCCCCCCCCACTACTGGCCTTGTGCCAAATTAGTGTTTATTATACAAATAAATAGTGATCACATTTTTTTTTACTTTTTGAGATAATGCTTGAGGATTTGTTTTTTTTTAGCATTGAGACTTAAGTTCTCATCTCTATTGTATCAAGGGAGCATTTCTATTAAAAACTATTTTAAAATCAATTAATTAAAAATGTAAAATATTTTAAGCAGTTTTAAATATTAAATTCTAAAAGTTTTAGTTCACCTAAAAAGCTTCAAAACCAGAAATTGATTGTAGAAAATTTTGGATAACGAGTTCCATAAAAATTTGAGAGAATAAAAAGATGGATGCCATTTTCTGGTTTCGTTACATTTAAAATTTCTTTTTTAAATTTACAGTTTGATCTAAATTTATGAGTCTATGGTTTTTATATTGAAGGAAGTTTTCATTATTTGTTTATGTGATGAAAAGCTTCTTGCTTATGTGAGGTTGAAGTTATCAACTACCGTGGAATTTACACAGGTTCTGCTATTTATTACTATTAGTCGATCGTAGTTGCTGTTAAAGACCTCACCAATCCGTGTCAAACTTCCTTATTAAGCATTGCTATCCCTAAATCCTCACCTGATACCTATATCCCTGGAGATGACATCAGGAAATGACAGAAAAAAAAATCCTCAAATTGTCAAATCACTTTAATGACATTATTACATAATAAATAAATAATTTTTCCTTGTTGGGGATTAAATGTCTCAGTGTTTGATCCCAAGCCTGGGGAGGATAGAAATGCATAGTTTAAAAAAGAAAAAAAAATAGAATATAAAAATAATCAGAAAATAAAGGCTTAATTGTTGAAAAAAAAAATAGTTTTTTTTATTTTAAATATAAACAATTTTAATGGAATACTTTTGAGATTTATTGTGCTGGGCATCATCGGCAATTTAATGCAGATAACTATTGATAATGTTCATGAACTTGAGAAAACTTACACACGTAAGAATATAGTCTGTGTGTTCATGTGCGCAAATCAGTTAATGAAGAGGAGTGAGAAACAACCCCCCCACACACACACATTTAGGATGAATAGAATGTTTCATTTGTGCAAATATCTTTTTGAATTTAGATGGGCTTTATTTTTTATAAGTCAGTATTTCTAAGCCATCATATACAGCCTTTGTAGAGTTGGAATAAGTTTTTAATGCTTTTTATTTGATATTCTTGGAAAGAAAGAAAATTTTAGGCAGTTTTTTTACTTCAGGTTGGTTATCTCTCAATTGGGTCAATAAATCTATCCGGGACACTTACACTGTCAAATTACTTTCACTTTTTCATTACGAATGATAAAGTTATATCCTTGCTATGATATTTTAAAATATTGTTTTTTTTTAATTCTTAAATTGAATTATTCTTTTTTTGTTTTAATTTATTCTTTTTTGTGTGTTTAATCAAGAAGAACTTTTCTTAAAAAAAAAAAAACAAACAAATTTGAACAGTTTTTTTTACTTAAGCCCAAGAATAAACAAATATTTTGTAATATTGTAGCAAGGATATAACTTTATCATTCGTAAGGAAAAAGTAAAAAGGATTTGAAAAACTGAAAGAGATTTGACAGTGTTATGTCCCTGATAGATTTATAGACCCTTTTTGATAAAGAACTGGGCTTAAGTAAAACAAACAGCCAAAAATTTAATTTTTCTTGTAATAAAGCTGAGATAAGTGGAAATATTGAGGTTATTAAAAAGAAAAAATGACAATTTAATTCCAACTTTATTTGCTTATTTCAAGTCTCATAGGTTTTAGGGAGAATTTTGTCTTTTTTTTTTATTTAATATTATTTTTATTGTTGTTTTGGGTTATTTGGTTTGTTTTAAGTTGGTTTGTCAGGTTTTTTTTTGTGAGTCAGATTTTCTTTTGTGATAAATTTTGTTCTGTTGTATTCAGGTTGTTTTTGACTAATATTATTGTTTTAAATTATTTATTAATTTTTTTTTTTTAAATGGGGGCACTGGGTTGGACCAGTTGAACTTTACAAACATAAACTTTTTTCCTTTTTAATTTTTCTCTTCTTTTCTTCAACAACTTAACAAACTGAACATCTTGTCAAGTTTTTCTGCAAAACTTTCTTTATTTTCAACCCAAATTCTTCTTTTAGTTATTTTTATTAGAATTGCTTAAAATTATATTTAATGGCCATCAAAAAATAAAGCTTTATTAGACCTACATTTAAATGCCACATGTAGAGGCTGTGCAGTAGGGAATCTATGCATATTGGCTTAACCAGGGCTGGACTGAGAGTGTTATGGGCCCTAAGGGTAGAAAATACAAAGCGGGTCCCATCCCCTAGGGTTAATAAAATTCATTGCTTATTTACTTCAATAGTATGAGACTGTACACCATAACTGGTCCCTCTTAGTCACTTGTGGATTAGAGAGTAGCTTCTCCACCAATTTTGTACTTCATTAGTAAAATAAGAAATTCATATGAATGGTTGTATATTGATGATTCTGCAGTGGAATGTTCCCCTAACATATAAGTAACAAGAGTTTAATACATAGATGATATCTAAAGGTATAATTCTATTTTGACTTTAAAAATTCCTATAATTTAACGAGTAAACTTTCCAGTTTTGATTTGGAGCAAGAAATAAAGGGAAGTTAATTTGCAGAAAAAATAATCCTCTTTCGGAATTGCGATTTTGTTAAGAGAGAATTGAATTGGGTAATAAGTATTATTTACTACATTAGAAATCTCAACCACAGTGACAATTACATTTACCAACCCAAACTACTCCTTTGAACCCTGACTTATCAAAATTACCAAGTAGTCACTCAGAGCCATAATATTAGAGGAACATATTAAAATTAAAATATCGGTGTGTCTTTTGAAGCCTTATATTGGGATCCTAGGGTCTAAAGAATCATCAATATACAACCATTCATATGAATTTTTTTTACTAATGAAGTGGAAAATTGGTGGAGAAGCTACTCTCGAATCCACAATGGACGAATTACAGTATTCACTGTGTTAATAGTGTAGTTGTCCCTGTGATTGAAATTTCTAATCTAGTAAATAATTTTTTGACAGAAGTTCAGAAATGGTGGAGAAGCTACTCTCAAATCCACAAGCGACTAAAGGGACCAGTTACAATATCCAATGTGCGTTGGTAGTGTAACCCTATAGACCTTAAGAGGCTTATATATCAGCCCTGACAAAATAAGGCTAAAAAAAGACATACCAATATTTTGGCTTTAATATCTTCCTCTGATATAACGGCTCTTAGTGACTACTTGGTAATTTTCATATGTCAGGGTTCAAAGGATTAATGGTTGGATAAGCTTAAATGGATTGTCAACATTAAGTTCTGTTGATGAAGATTTTAAAGAAAAAGAAAAAAATTTATAAAGGAGATAGGAATTAAAAAGGAAAGATGAAAACTTTTCTATTATTGGACACTAAGAGGCCGTTATATCGGCCCTGACAACATAAGGCAAAAGAAGACACACCGATATAACGGCTCTTAGTGACTACTTGGTAATTTTCATAAGTCTGAGTTCAAAGGGTTAGTTTCTTTGGTTTAACAAAAAAAGCTTGCAAATATTAGTCATCCAAATGTTGATAGACAAAGCTTAATAAAACTGGATTTTGGGAATGGCAAAATAAGAGTTTGTTTTTATATTAATTTTAAAACAAGTATTTTTGTTCTTGTGAAATGACAAAATGGAAAGAATGACAAGAAAGAAAGAAGAAATGAAGAAAAACAATAGGAAAAAAGAGAGAGAAAAGGAAAGAAAGAAAAAAAATCTTTAGAATGTTGTTGTTGTTGTTGTTTAGAATTATCAAATTCCATTTCTCAAGAACTAAAAGATGTCATGGTTAGTCTGAGATGTTGTTGCTTTTTCATTTTATAAATAGTCATAAAAAATATGAACATAAAATACTTTTTTTTTTTAAACACTGGACGTTTGTAGACAATTTCTTTGCTTAACAAAATATTCAGGGCAAATAATTAAAAACTTGTCTGCACCCAAAGGGTCTGGGGGTGGCGTTGTCCTTGCACCTAAAGAGAATGTAACTTTTGTGGGTACGGAATGTAGCTTAGGGTCCCCTAAACACGCTTTTGCTTGTTAAAATTCCAAGTGAGTTCTAATTTTGTTAACATGCAGAACTGTGTTTAGGGGACTTTAAGCTACACTCTGAACCCAGTAATGCTATTTTTATATTAAATTCATTTCTAATGCTTTTCTCCACTAAATTCATTTATTAACATGCAGAACTGTGTTTAGGGGACCCTAATCTACACTCTGAACCCACTAAAGTTAAATGTTCTTTGGTTGCAAGGGCAACACCATTCCCCTCCCCCTCTCGGGACTATTATTTCTTTTTCCTATTTTTTTTTTTCCCTATTGAAAATATTTCATTCTGTTTCTTTATCTGTTGCAACAATGTCTGTTCTATTTTTTTTAGGTTTATCATTTTCTTGATGTGACTGTTTATGTTTTGTGAGTGAGCATGAATACTTAAAGCCCTTGCCACACTCATTGCAGTTGTACGGCAACTTTTCCATTGAGTGTTCACTGCGCAAATGTTGCTTCAGGCTCCGACTGTGAAGAAACTGCTCGTCACACAAATGGCACTCAAACGACATTTCGTTCAGGTTCATCTGAATGACGTGTTGCGCTTGGCTTTTCAGCCATTCGTGCAGGTCGGATTGGCCGTCGACTTGCAATTTCAAATGTCGGCGCATGTGGGCCTTAAGGCCGTCGAGACGAGCAAACTTACGCCCACATTCCTCACATACGTACGGCAGCTCCCCCGTGTGTACACGCTTGTGAAAAGTGAGACTGCTCTTTCGAGAGAAGAGCTTGCCGCAATATTCGCAGTCGTAGGTCTTTTCCACGTAATGCACGAGACGCGTATGACGCTTCAGATCTGATTCGCACACGAACGGCTGGTTGCACTGGCTGCACACGTAGCCTTGGTGCATGGTTTTACGGTGAAAAATCAGACTAAGGAAATCGCCAAAGATCTTGTGGCACACTTCGCATTGGTAGAGGATTTTACCCGTATGGCTTTCCATGTGTTTACTGAATAGGCAACCCACCAAGAATGTTTTGCCACACAAGTGGCATTTAAAAGGTTTGTTTCCTGGATTGTTTTCCAGAAAATTCATCATCTCTTGGCTATGCGATTTCTCCCCGCAGTAGATGCAGACGTTATTTGAGATCTCGTCCTCACATCGGACAATCGTCTTCTCCACAGCTTGCCCTTTTTTCAAATTCACCGCTTCCGCTGAATCTTTCTTCACCAATGATAGCGGGGTCTCATCGGTTTCGTTTGTCTGGAGAGAAATTTTGGCGTTAATTTTTTCGCCGTTTTCTGAGAGACTGTCATGGTGGTTGATTGGTGGCGATTCCGTCATAATTCGGTCGTTGACTTTGGTGGCTGGACTACTTGGATCAGAAGAGCTAGAAATAGGGGTCTTAAGGAGCTGGTAAGTGATAGGAGGCACTTCCAAGTCAGCAGATGAAGAATCCAAAATATTTGGAGACGCCTTATCAACACTTATTTCCATAGGTTCGCACTTGATTAATGCAACAGGGCAAATGTGCTCAGATCGACTGTTTTTCGAATTTCGATTAACGTAACTAATCGGGACTTCCTGGTTAGAACCCAGTTTTTCAGTTTTCAGCAGTTTGGGGTTCGGAGTTGGACTTTGGGACGGTGTAGAAAAATTAACGGCACCAGTGGTTGGTGGGTGGGTTAGGGTTAGCCATTTCTCTGGTTCTTCTTTTAATTTTAATTTCAGGGGGAGATTCCGGATGCCCAACAGTTTATTAGAGATCTTTGGATCGGCACCAGAAGAATGGTCCACAGAGACATTGGACCTGGATGCAACAACGTGGTCTTCAGCTGATCTTTGAGCCACAACACTTTTGGGTTTATTTGGGCAAATTATGGAATCCAAGGCAAATGCGGGGGTGGGTTTGGGGTTTGCGGGGATTGTGGGATTGATTACAGGGATTGGAGAAGTTGTGACGGCCATTGGGTTGACGCAAACGGCAGCAGGTAAAAGAACCGGAGTTGTGGAGGAAGAGACGATAGGAGCAATGGACGATGAACTGATTAATTTAGTGGTAGAAGTGGAACTGACCGCTTGGCTAACTAAAGATGGCGTTAGAAGGGAAGATATTTTTACAGAGTTTCCCAAAGTTAATTGCGGTTTTTCTTTAGTCATTATTCCAGAGTTGCCGCCAACGACATGAATGACAGAGTTTCGAACCATTTCATCGGAATTTGGTTGCCGAAAATCCAAAGGAGCGTCCTCTACAGACCTGGGTTCGGAGTCAGTTATTTTTAAGGTGAGCTTTCCTTTTGAATGGGCAGGAATAATGTTTTCTATCGATCCGGATGCATCCACTATCTGCCCTGGGGATAGCAAATTGGGCGTGGTCAATAGGAGAGCGGAAGGTTTTGGAGATTCTGCTTGGATCGATCCACTCGGGGAAGTCTTTTCTTTGGAATGAGTGCGGATGTGGGATGCCAGGTGACGGCACTGAGAGAAGCCACGGCCACAGTGCTCGCACACGTAGATTCCAGCACCTGTGTGTTGCTGCTGGTGGATTTTTAGCACGGTGCTGTGTTTGAAGTTTTTGCCACACACTTCGCACTTAAAGGGTTTCTCTTTTGTGTGGCACTTTTTGTGCGACAGCAAATGGGAGAGCAAAGGAAAGCTTTTGTAGCAGATCTCGCACGTGTGGACTGGCTTCAGGACATTTGTGTTTTGTTGCAGAAGGGTGTCGACTTTTAGCGAGAACGCTTTCTTGCTCAATTTGGACAGGCGTGGAGTTTTCTTCTTTTTCTGAGAATGGCTGCTAGTCATGTGCTTGGCTAATTCCTGACAACTCGGAAACTTCTGGGCGCATTGCTTGCAAGGGTAGGTCAGATGGTCTTTGCGGTGCGCTATCATCGAGAAGAAGTCGACAAAGAGAATGCCGCAGAATTCGCAGCGATACAAACTTTTTCCTGTGTGGCTTTTCATGTGTTCAATAAAGAGACAGGAAATGGAGAAAATCTCTTGACAAAACTGACATTTGAACGGTTTTTGCTTGGAAGTCTTATCGAGATCTCGGGCACTCTCTTGATTGTGGTCTTTGCTACAAAACTGACAAAACGATGAAGTAGAAATGACCTTAGCCAATGCCAGGGCCAACGTTGCAGGTCCGGATGTTTGGGCCATCTGGGCTTTGACCAATGAAGAAGAAGACAGAAGAGATGATCTTGGACGGTAAGGTTTCTTCCACGGCCCAACAGGCATTGGTAAGAGAAACTTGTCCGTAGTAGTTTGGGCTATTTTCACATCCATTGCTGTGATTTATTATTCAACTTATGTCAAATGGTATGATCCTTTCTTTTTTGGCATATTGAATTTAGTCTTCTCTGAAAGTAGAAAAGAAAAAGAAATATTGTTATGTATTTGCATAAAAAAAAAGTAATTTTTACGAATTAACTTTATTATTCAGACTTCTGTCCTCATTTTGGTAATTTTGATGTTACTTTACTACGTTTCAGATGAGGCTTCATAATTTAGGAATCCAGCAAAAATGAGATTTTTGTGTTTAGGTGTTGTGTTCCACCCCTCCAACCTCAATCAGCTTTAATGACATTGTAGGAATGAATTATCTTAATTCCTAGAAAATTATGTCAAAAATACTATTTTACCTATTTACACATAAACTGTTTGGCCCTTTCTTTTTCCCTTGCAAATCTCAAAACCAGTCCTAGAACTGTTAGAATCCGTCTCTTGCTCTCCTTCTTTCTTTGACCAAATCCCGGAGCTGCCACAACAAAGGTAGTTAAGTTGGTGCCTTTCACCTAATGAGCTGCTCTTCCAAGTTAATGAGCCCCATCTGGCCGAGGCAGCTAAAAGTTTAATGATTTTTTACGGGAATTTGAACTCATGTACTACAATTCCAGAAACCAAGCTTTTACCAATGCTCCACCTTCGCTGCCAAAGATATATTTATTTGGTGAGCAGCACCAACCAAGTTTGGCACAAGGCTATTTTTAAGGTGAATGCAATGGTTTTGACTGGGATTTGAACTCTTGTACTACAATTCCAGAAACCAAGCTTTTACCAATGCTCTAGCCTCGCAGCCCAAGTCAAGATATGACAAGGTTGATGCTTCAAATTGGGGATAAAAAGATTTCCGTCCATTATGACTGGCCATGGGTCAAGCAGCCATCTATAGATAGTTGCTTTTTTGCCCAGGCTGTCACCCACGCTGCTTTCCCCTCTCTCTCCACTGCAGTGGCTTGTCCAGAGGAACAGGAGGGAGCTGGTACAGTTTGGAGCTGATGATGTCACAGGTGTTTTTAGCATTACACCATCACTAAATGCCGGTCTAATCAAAGATTAAAGGTACATCTACCCAGTGGCTTAACCGCACCCCCAGATACTAACCTGGGTATTTCCTGCCTCCCGGCGCAAGATACGGTAACAGGTTATATTAAATGCTCACCCATCTAACCACTGACCAGGCTCCAAAAGGTTACTGTGCTCTGAGTAGATAAAAACTAATGAATGAATAATGAAAATGTAAAATAAAATAATGAAAATTTTAAATTTCATTAATAACTAATGAATAGTATAGTAAATTTTATCATAAAACATTTAGAAGATAAAATTTTTACCAGTAAAAAGTTTTTATGTAAAGGTACAAAAATTGCAAAGTTTATAAGGCAGTATGATGCGTTTTTATTATTATATTTGGTAATATTTCGGAATTAAAATCCCATTTTCAAACCAGGGGCTCAAATCACTTTTTGTCTGTAGTAGTTTTTTTTTTTTTTTGGGTTCTTATTGGTTTTTATTTTATTTATCACAGATTGTTTTAAATGAAATGACGGAAATATCCTCCATTGGCATTGACGTTTTGAAAGATAGGGATAGATCAATATGGACTGGTGCGCGGTGGATATTAAATCCTTATGACCCTGACTTAGCGAAATCAGTAACTAGTCACTCAGTTGCTTTCTATTAAATGTCTATATTAGGACGATAATATCAGTGTGTTGCTTTTTGCCTTAAGTCCCCAGGGCCGATATATTGGCCCTTTATGGTCGAAAGGGTTAGTGGCTAATGTTAAGTTTTTTTTATTTAAAGAGTTTTTTTTTTAAATAATCCAATTGAATGGTTTTTATGGGAAGAAATTCTATCTGATTTAAAGGCAGTCGACGTCGCCCAGTGGATAGGCAGTCAGGCTTCGAAATCATAATCTGGGGGTTCAAATCCAAGTCGTTCCGTCTATATTGACATGTCGACTAAAACCCTTGGGAAATGTAATAATCCCCACTCTCCCTCCAGCTATGGATTAAATAGTGCAACTTGCGTTACTCAAAAAATCATGTGTGTATTAAATAATGTTCATCAAAAAGAATTGTTGTAAACCTCAAAATGTTAAGGTTGATATTATATTTACTTGGTGAGCACAAGGCCATTTTTATGTGCTCTTACCCGGGCTTTTTACATTTCGTATCACCCTTCATCTAGATGAGCTGCTCTCCTGAGTTAACAAGCCCCATCTGCCCGAAGCTGCTAAAGTGAAAGTAATGGTTTTTACTGGGATTTGAACTCGCGTAATAAGATTCCAGAGCCCGAGTTATTACCAACGCTCCACCGCTGCTCAAAGGTTGATATGCCATTAAACATAAACAGGCAAAGTATCAGGTTTAAAATTTGATATAATCAAACTAAAAATCAAAAACAGACAAATAAAAAAGCAAAATGGAACAACAACAACAACAACAACCTACCACTTAAAGACTTGAAAGGGATTTTCTTTTTGGTCAGAAACCAGAGAGATTAAACAGCTCCTCTTCCTTCTCCTCCTTTCCGTGTGAACAACAGAGTGGAGTTAGTTCAACTGGAGAACTCAAGTAAAATTCACTGATTGACTATTAAGGATTAATTCATTTGAAAGCTTCTTACCACCACCACCACCACAAGCAGTGGCGCAGTCTTTGCTTAAATGAAGTTTATTGCATTCTTTGGGCAGTTGTTGGCACTCCCTATCTTCTACTCACCAGTCACCACAACAAACAAGCACACTCCGGTCGTCCCTGTCACGATAGCTTGTTGTTGTTGTCCACATCATGTCTCTTTAAAACAAATAAAAATGGAGAAAATAGATTTAAATTTCTTTTCATTTAAGCATTATAACTAAAACAATAGATTTTTAGATTTTGATTGGTGATTATTAGTTGTTAAAGTACCTAAGTTCAATTCGTCATCACGAGTAAAAAGTACGTCACGAGAAATGACGTCATTCTTAGATTACCGAAGTGAGTGGGGAGGGTGCTATTAGGGTAGCCTTGCTGGAGGCTGGTCTGCTGCTTTTGCTCGCTCCTGACCGTGCGTGCTCTTCTTACCCTATTACATTTAAAACTACAACAAAAAGTAACATATCACGACTTTGGTTGTGTTGTCACGGAGATACAAATAAAAAAATAAAACAAAAACAAAAAAAAACAAACAATTTAATTTTTGTCACCTTAAAGTTAATTATTTTTTTTACAAAATCATGTATTTTGTTTCTGTTAATATTTTTTTTTTTACTTTAAAAAATATTTAGAGATTAATTAACATATCTCTCGCTCTAGCAATCCAAATAAATCTTTTTTACTTCAAGTTACACTAACGAAAACCGGACGTAGAAGGGGGAAAATAAAATAAAAATTACTGGTAAACGAATTAGGTTTAGTGTTTTTTTGGTTTTTTTTTAATAAAAAGAATCGGGTACTAGTGGAGACTGGAGATTAGAGATTCGCGTAAAAATTTGTTTTGAAATAATAGACGCAACAACGCTCCCCAAAAGACTAACACTACAAATGCGTGTTCATTCGTTTAAATTGACAATTTTCCTGATATTTTCGCGATAATTTCAAACTTTTGCAAACATATTTTTTTTACTTAATTTGGTTAGTTAAAATTTTTTTTTGCATACTTTATTTTAATTTACAACAACATTTTTAACGACGTGTGCGTGCGTTTTTTGCGTGAGAATTTCTCACTTTTACAATAAATGTTTTTTTAAAAAACAATTTCTCACTTTTACAATATTTATCTATTTAAAAAAAATATTTCTTACATTTACGATAGATAATTATTTTTGAAAATTATTTCTCACTTTTACAATAAATGTTTATTTATTTACATTTTTGTGTTTCCCTTTTACAAAAATTTTTTTAACTTTGGTTTTTGCTGACATTTTTAAAATTAACAACAAATTTTAAAAATCTGAAAAAAAAAAACGTTTTAATAAACCAAATTAAGTAACAAACAATAATGTTTGTAAAATTGAGAAATTATCGCGAAAATATCGTGAAAATTGTCAATAAACGTAAGAACACGCATAGTGTTA
>JAUZSX010299361.1:0-13237 GCA_034780655.1 Idiosepius hallami | reverse complement strand
ATTATAGAAGCCAAATCAAACAAGAAAGCCTTAATCAAATACAAAATTGTCACAAGTTTTTCAAATGTCACAATTTAATTACTTGCTTTGAATAAGTTTTAAACTTCTTGTTATATTATTCAATCAAATCAATATAAAATTGGATGATTGTAAGAGAAAATTTATTCACTGACAAGACTTAATATTCTGAACAAGAAAACTTGACTTTAAAAACTTTAAAAGTGCGATTAAAAAGTTTAGTGCACCTATTTTTAAGAACCATACCCTATGTCAGGCCTTCTTAAACTATGGGTACCAACACCAAATGCGGTCGCATAGCAAAATCTTGGTGTCATAAAATTTTAATAATCTGCAGAACTAAGTTGTCTTACAAATAGTTCTTACAATAATAGTATTTAATAAATACAGTTTTACAACATTTATGCAATTTTTGATTTTACACTTTTGTATGTTCTGCATGCATGGTCAATTAAATATATTTAGTTAATATTTTTCTGGAGTCATAAAAAAAAAAAACTAGACTTCTAAATGGGGTTGTAATTTTTTTTTTAAGTTTAAGAAGCCCTGCCCTATTTTTCAAAATTTCTGGTGGAAAGATGATTCTGTTTAGAAAAATTTCATTTAAAATAACAAATATTCACATTGTGTGCCATTGACTTTTTTTCTTCTGGATAAATCAATTGGATCATTTTTCTTTATTAAATTGACTAAATTAAAGAAGAAATGCTTGCTTAACTGAGAGATGCACATTGACTTTCTGTACGCACTGTATTAACCATCTGGCTCTCACAAATATTATCGCTTACATATGACCAAAGCTTACAAATTAAGAAATATGATGAATATCAATTAATATCAAAATTCACCAATGATCCTCTGAATTAATGTAATTCATATTATAGAAAAAAATTAACAAAAGATGATAAACAATGAATCAGAATAGAAAAAAAAATAGTTCATGCTCCAACGAGAATTACAAATCAGAAAAAAATTTTTAAAAGAAATGTAAATGGAGAACATAAAATTTAATCATCAAATTTTTGTCCTTATTTTGCCCCCCCACATCTTTTCATATACAACTATGGACTTCAAGCATTCAGTACAACATACATAATAATTAAAAAAGTACAACAGTAATATGCTTACCTGCATTTGAAAATATAGATTCCTAATACAAAAGCTAAGACTAACGTTTTTAGATATGCTGAATTTTACATGCTATTCATTATATTATGCATATGGAATAGGGGACTATTACATGCTATTCATTATATTAAGCATATGGAAGAGGGGACTATTTTGAATTTTAGATTCCATTTCATATATTAATCAAAGTTGGGTTGGACAATTTACTTTTTAAATTGAATTTTCCAGACAATTTGTTTCATGAACAAGACAAATGCTTACTGTTTTTTTACGGGACCATTACCTACACATTTATGGACTCTTTTGGATTCCATATTGAAAGCTGAGTACTCTTGGACATAATGGACACTAACCAATATTTGACTGCTTAGCTTATGCCAACTATTCTCTCTGCATCTTTTTACTTTGATATATTTCTTAAACATATACGATGTTCCAAGTTTGTCTTTTGTGGTCCCATTTGGGGGTCCACATCACTTTAAAAAAATAAAAAATTTACTTTCTGTCAAATTTAAAAACAGTTTAATTTTAATCAAAATTTAATTCTAAGTATTCTCTCCTTTTAAATAATCAATAATTTCAGTTAGCTACAGGTAAAATTTAAAAATTTAAAATTTTTTCATTTAACTTGTTTTCTATAACAGCATATCAACCTTTATAGTCATTTGATAACGATGAATAATTTTTGACAAGCGTGTTTTAATTTTTTACAGATTCATAGAATAGTAATCAGTCTATTTAAATCATATGTACAGGAGAAGAAAGGGATACCCTTTTTAAGAACTGCAAACCAAACCCTTAATTCAATCCAAGGAAGTAGACTGTCCACATTTCATACTGTCAATCTATGTAAAATAGCTATTATTATTATTATCATTTATCTATCATCAGTATGGAACCTTTATTTGCCAAATTAATATAACTTAAAGCTTATAGAGACTAATGTCTAGAACTACTATGCTATGTAACAGGTAGAATAAAAAGTTTGGTCCACAGTTATGCGAAGGATTTAAGTTCAAGTAATCTGATAGGAAAACTAAAAGCTATATTGACTGAAACATTGTGAACATAATAGAAATGACAATAAAAGTCAAAATAGTTTGAACAAAGATAATAATCAAAATTTATCTGAGACAGAGATATAGCAGAAATGATAGTAATATCTTGAAGTGAAGAAAGAATTTCGAGAGTGGAGACACAAACACATGAAAAACGTTAATAACACAAACATTCAAACATATGAGTATTATCTTTTGGAGATATAATAATTATTGTATGTATTGTTTAGATCAAGGATTGGCAATCTTTTGGAGAGTGAGGGCCAAAAAGAAATGTAGAACCATAGAGGAGGGCTAAAAAGCTATGGCTGCAGAGTCATGGAAGGAAAACCTGTTAGAAAATATGTACATAATTTTCTGGATGTTCAAGGAAAGCAAGGATTTAACATATAATTGTATTTAAACAATTACACTTATTTTACTATAAGAATAACAATGGGTGCGGTTCCTATGTCAAGTAAAACAAATAACTGTGCCAAGTTTAATCTCTCTACTACTATGAGAGGTGTTTCTTTCACTTTACTTGTTGAATACCCTTGTATAGGATAAGAGAAATCCACCCCATCATACAGAAAATTCTTTAGACAATCCATAATTTAAAGTATTCTATGAATATCAACAATATTAGTGCTACCTAAAGAAGGCTGATGGGTAGAACAACCAAAGCCTTGAAGATGAAATTCTGAAGATAGAAACAAAAGTCTGAATAAGGCTAAAGATACTAATTTGTCATTTTAGAATTTCAAACCACAAAAATACTCATTGTTTTCAAATGTTTCAAGGAGTGTTCATTTTTTTGTTTACACTGTACATTAAAATTTAGTTTTCTTGAATAATCTTCAGATTTCAAGGACACCTTATAAAATGACAAGACTACTTGGTTTCAAATATTTCAACTCCGTTCACATTGAATTTCTCTATTTCTATAACCATCACTTTGGTGTGTGCACTGAAATGTTAAGAATCATAACATCTCCAAAAGACTGAATAAATCTTATTTTAAGTAACCTTTGATTGATGCAAAATAAAAAGACAGTGGTACAAAACCGAGAATGAAAAATACAACATCAACACAAGGCCTTTTAATAGAATTTCACATAAGATTAATTACAAACAACTATATATATATATATATATATATATAATAAACCCAACTCACCTTCTTATCTCCACCACCTGGTTTATGAGATAGATTATCCTTTGAGCCAATTTTAGGTTCGGCACTCCAGTCGACTTTTTCATCCAAGATCTGGTTTATAAATTAAAGATGCTCAAAATAAATCAATATGAAAAGAAAACAAACTTGCAGTCTTAAATTAAATACAGGGTGATGCACTTAATTCACTAGATTAAAAACTTCAATAGTTTTCTTTTTTCTTAGATCTTATTAAAACTTAAATTTTTAAATCAATTCACTGGTTTTCTCATTTATTATTTTATTTACCTTAAAACTATCTGTAAAGCCTTCCATACTTGTTTTTTTTTTTCTGTACAGTTTTTATGGCGTCTTAATGTTGTTTCTAAAAAAGTCATTAAACATCAGTAAGAAAACTCAAACCTTGTTTTACACGGACTGATGACTTAAAAATGCACACATGTAATTAAATTCTTCAACTGTATTTACTTTGATATAAAGTTTCAATAAAACCTGTTAAAAAGTAAGAGAATTATTGAAGATTTTAATCTAGTGGATTAATTGCACCACCCTGTATTTAAGTAGCATTTAATCTAATTCTAAATTAGAAAAAATGGTGTTATAAAGTTTGTATCATGATAACATATCAAACTTCAAATGATAAATCTTCATTAGAATAAATGATTTAACATTTTGAATGTTCAATAGTTGAATTCTTCTCAAAAATAGTCACAGCATTAAATTTAAGATTATATGAATATTTTATTATTAGTGGCAACAATGAAATTATTAACACTTACAAAAATCTTGTGTTAATAAAACAGTGCCCCCTCATTATAATGCTAATCTTAAAGTCCATAAAAAAAATAAATATATTGGATATTTGTGTTCAAATCAGCAGCGCTAAAATATAAGTGATTACACCACTGATAACTTGCAGTAACTGTGACTAGAGGAGATGTATAGATTATCATAGATGGGAAATCATTTTTGCTTTTTTTCATTCATTGATATTTGAATTGAACATTTTTAAAAGTCACTTAATTACTAAGCAAAAAGCTGAAAATATCAAATGCAAAAACAATTTAAAAGATAATTTGTACAGAACTTGAGCATTATCTTTAAAAAATTCAAAACTGATGAAAAAAGTGTTAAGCTCTTTGATTTTTCACCTCATACCTCATACAGGTTGTCCAAAAAGTTCATTAACACTTTGAAATTTTGATATTTGTTTACTATTAGGCCCGTTTTTGCTGATTTGCCTGTGATAACGTCAAATGTTGTTCCTTGAAAAAATTGCACCGGGTCGAAAAATTATATAAATTTAACAAAACCAGGGCTTTTGCAGAACGAGCAAATGGAGAAATAATTTTTTTTGCTTGGGGACTTCGCACCGGTTGTAAGACAGCAATTTGATTGGCTAGGGTAAGGGTTTAGGATTATTTCAATTTGTTTTTAAATTCGTTCTTTTCTTTTCTCGACCGGCACAATTTTTCGAGGGGACGTTATTTGAGACTATCGCCGGCAAATCAGCAAAAACGGGCCCAATAGTAAACATTTACCGAAATTTTACTCGCCATGTAATAACACTAAAAAACAAAAATTATTCTTCAAAACAATGACAATCATTTTCTAAGACTTTTCTGCCATCGATCTACAAGTTCTCAGATCTGGTGAGAGTGCCGTTGAGCAAGCTTTGATTGAAAGAATTCTTCACACGCTTCCCTAAACTTTTGGGACAACCTATCATAATTAGATATGAAAACAGTGAAATTTAAAATTAGTTTAATTATATTTAAGGTCATGAAACAACTGACCAATTCAAGTATATTCTTTTTTTTCACTATGTCAAATCAGAAGCAAAAATATGTCAGTTAATGTCCAAAACCCAACTACATTAAATACAGGAATGTGTTATAATGATGGAGCACTGTATGTATCTATATTTATATAATTTCTCAACTTGAAAATTGAAACAAAATGTATCAATCAAATTCTCAGTGGCAACAATCTAATTGATATAACTTAATCATATTGTATTCAAATAAAAAAAAAAACATTACCAATTAGAAAGTTAGGACAATAATTTTTAAACCATCCAAAAACAGATAAACAAATATCAGTTATACTTCCAATTTTTGTCAATAATCACTTAAATAAAAAAAAAAAAGCAAATCAAATAAATTTCCTTTAACCATGAAAAAACATAACTCATTATATTGAAGTGAAAATTGATATTTTCAAAGGAATTGAAAATTTATGTATCACATCACCTAAGTCAAAACAATATCAACATTTTTTAATAGAAAATCTTTGTAAGAATTTCAAGCCATTACTATTCAATTTGTATTATATTCTAATTTAGAATCATTAAAAAAAAGATGCATAAAAAAAACCATTGTAATTATTCAATTAATACACTCGAATTATATCTCTATTGAGAAAAAAACATTATTCATTATGATACAAGTTAATTGTGATTAATGAAAAAAAAAAAACATTAAAATTGGTGTCATTTAAAGAATGTCAAGTAGGAGAATCTGACAATTGATCCCAAGTTATCAAATTGGTCAGTCCTACTCACCTTCTTATCTCCACCACCTGGTTTATGAGATAGATTATCCTTTGAGCCAATTTTAGATTCGGCATTCCAGTCAACTTTCACATCCAAAATCTGATTTAGGAAAGTAAATCAGAGAAAAGACCCGAAATGACAATATTCTATTTTTTGGAAACATACACTGATGAAAAATATTTGAGGTTTCATTTCCTGATCATAGAGCAAAATTAAAATGAGAGAGTGATATATATACAATATCAATTTTGACACAGATATTTGTAATATTAATTCTGCAAAATATACAAATTCTTGAGTATTACTCAGACTTTAGTCCTCATCCTTATTATTCTTTGTCTCACTAAGTTTCGACCAAACTACCCTTTCGTCTTCCTCAGGTGACTCAAATTGACTCTTATTGTTTTTTTATCTATCTTTTTTTTTTTAATTTAGTGTTGGTTTCATAAATTTCATAAGGATGAGGACTATAGTCTAAATAATACTTGAAAAATTTATCATACCTCATCTCAAGGATTTCGAAAAATAATACAAAATCCTGTTTGCAATAAATAAGAAAATAATTAAGAACCATTTGAGGGCATACTAAAATGCAAAGCAGATTTAAAGATGGAAAAAAAGGATTTTTCTTATATTTTAAGAAGTTGGACAATATCAGTCATTAATTAAGTTAACAATAAAATTATTTGCATTAGTTTATTTAATATTCGATTTAATTCAATTTCATAACACCTCAAAACAAATTTTTTAATATATTATTATTATTATATTAAAAAAAAGAATCATTTATCAATAGTGTCAAGGAACTTGAAGAAGTCTGAAGTATTCTTTGTCTATTTTTAAAAGAGTTAAAATAATACATAGAAATAACCTAAACTTACATGTAAATAAAATTTTGTATGTGTATTAGTTTGTTCCTCTGGACTCTGAAATGGCTTGTCTAATTTTCTTGAAAATTCACTCAGCTTTATTTTACGTAACTGGGATATGTGTTGTCTTAAAATACCCCAATAAGTATTGAAAATTATAAATTTTAAAAAAATCAGCTTCTAAAAGAAGAGTGTGGCTATGATTAAGAGTAAAACTGTGAAAATTGCCATTATGAACACTTAACTGTTTTGTGAGTGAGTCATTAGCATTTGTTTTGAATGACCTGATCTGCAGTTTCCAATAGTAAGAACATTGTGTGTCACTGATAAGGTTCGATAATATCAAAACAGTTATCCAGCACTATACAAGATTTTGCATTAAATCAAGACATTATAATTTAATTACATATATTTTTGGCCATACCAAAATTTAATGATGTCAGAACTTTTAGTGGTACAAGAAATGATCAAAAAAGGTTGCTTATAAACTTTAATTCTGTGTTTCATAAAAAATTAACAATTAGTAAAAAGAAATTATAAAAGAAATAAAAAAGATGAAGAAAATGAGATGATTTTTAATCCATACTTGAAATTAACTGTTGAATTTATACTAAGAGAATTTACCTATCTTTCTAGACATCAGTCAGTTTTAAGGCAGAGGGTGGGATGACTAGCTTGAGTGAAAACATCATAATCGAAATATTTAAAAATCACACTTCTGTGTCTTCAACTTGGTGACACATGAACCAAAAACCAGTAGAATGAAGATGCCTCCTCTCACAGAAGGGTCAAAGAACCATCTTTTGAAAATGTAAGGAGGCCATTCTAATATTATCCCCAGCCATTCATCCTGATTCAAAGATCACTGGTCAATGGGACAAAACTAGTTGATAATGAAGAAAGCTTATAAACGGATACCAAAAACTTTTCGTAACATGGAAATGTTTTTTGTATTTTATTTTATATTGAATTCAGTAAAAATTTCTCATTTTTCTTTTACATGTGAAAAAAGTTTATAAGACAGATAGCTCACATTCATTTGATAGCTACTAAATAACTTATAACAATAAAGATGAGGACCATAATCTAAATATACAACCTGTTCTGAAACATTAATACCAAAATAATTATTTGAAATATTTAATTATAGGAACAATTATTTCAGAACAAAGTTAGAAATAATAATTTTGATGCCTCATCTTAAAAAACTTAAATACATAGATTTATTGGGTCCATCCTACAAGTCTAGAAAAAAAAAGGAACAGGAAGAAATAAAGTTAATAAAAGATGACTATTACTTGACATTAACTGTTGAGTTTTTGGAAGAATTTACATCTATGGCACAAATGGTTTGATTGGTCAATACCTACTCACCTTCTTATCGCCACCACCTGGTTTGTGAGTTATATTATCTTTAGACCCAACTTTAGATTGGGCACTCCATTCAACTTTCTCATCTAAAATCTGATTATAGAAGGCAAATCAAAAAAGAAAGCCTTAAAATATCAGAAATTGTCACAATTTTTCAAAATGTCACAATTCATAGATGCTTACAATATTACTCTATCATATTTTAGAAAAAACATGATAAATATTTTTTTTAAATTTACATTAAAAATCAATTACTTAGAAATACTAAAAATGTTTTGTTCAAATAATTTTTAGTACTGATTTGGATGAAATTATACATTTTTAAGTTAAACTGTTCAATGTGTGCTCTAGTCAAAAGATTAATGGTCCACATAAAGGATGCTTTTTTGAACGGAGAAGAAGATCCTCTCTAAACATAAACACATAACTTGGAATGACTAAATTTTCTGGGCCAAGTGCAGTTTAAAACTTGCAAAGATATATAAGGACAGAGCTCAAATTGAAACATCTTTTTTAAAGATTGTGTTTTTTTTTAATTTTATATACTTTATTAATTTTTTCAATTATTCTTTCATATTAGGAAAAAAATATTTTTCCAACTCCCAAAAATGGGAATTTTGATGATTTCTACTGACAAGAGTTTTGTGTAGGGCACAATTTGAACATAATCAATGTAATATAATAGGAAAATGACATAAAACGTTTTTAATTTCATTACAATAAGGACTTCATGTATGTAGAGTTTCTTAACCTTGGCAAATGACGTACCAAATGAGAGTGAAAGGTCCACATTATTTACATATAATATAAACATAATAAAATGAGTTTATAATGTCATCAAAATATGCAAATGATTTATGTAAAATCATTACAAAGTTTACAGACATATATGTATAGACAGGTCCAATGCCAGTATATCAAACGATTAATATTCTATTGAGAAAAATTCAAAATTTTTCATAATGGAGTTTTAACTTCTTAAATTTTTTTCAATCATATAAATGTTTGTAAAGATGGAGAAAGAAACAGATGAATAAACACTTCCAACTCCAAAGAAGTTGAACATATATAAATAAATAAAAAGTATTGTAAAAGACAATCCAAAAAGAGAGTTTAATATAAAGAAAAGTTTACAATATAAAGAAGAAAAATGACAATAACCGAAATTTCATCACATACATATATAATTATAGTTAAGAGCTTCATTCACAGAAACATTTTATTCACTGCATAAGTTAGAACTTATATATTTTCATTACTTTGTCTTTATTACTAAAACCATAGCTTACAAATTTAATTATAATAAATATTAATGTTTTATAATATTATTAATTAATATATTAATATTATTATTATAAAATTAGAATTTATCAATTATCCTTTGAATATAAATGAATAAATGGAAAAAAAATTAAGATGAAAAAAACTGAATCAGAAGAGAAAAACAGTTCATGCAACAACATGAATTACAATAAGTCAAAAAAATAAATAAAAATAGAGAACATAAAATCTAAGCATCAAATACAGGGTGGTCAAAAAGTCAGGGGTCACTTCAGAAGAAATTCTAACAGCCAAAGGAATAAAGGAAATAAAATTGTTCTTCCTTTAAAATGTTATGTAACTTTTCGACCACCCTGTAGTTGCTCCCTTTTTTTCTACCACCTTCCTGACATGGCCATAAACTAAAAACAATCAATACAAAATATATTTTGTCAGAAAATACAATATATGCTTACCTCCATTTGAGATTTAAAATGAAAGTACAAATTCTTACTAGAAAAACTAAGACTAACATTCTGAATTTTACATGCTATTTACCATCTATTATATCAAACCAGGATTCTGTTATATTTAATAAATTAAAGAAATGATCAATTTTGTTATAATTGGTTGTACATTATCATACAAGTTGGCAGAAATTATGGGAAGAAACATTTTTATTGTTATTATCATCTTATCAGAATCCTTTTTTTTTTTTGTGTGTGTGTGTGTGTGAAGAAAATTTTAATATGGAAATATATTCAAATTGAATATATATATATATATATATATATATGAATTAAATGACATGTACAAATAAAACCAAAACAGCTGTCCGGTGTTTCCAGCGTGTGTACGGGCTGGTTTCAGCTGAAGTAATTTGCATAAAATAAGGTCCATTTATGTGTTCGCAATGTAGTAAAATGGTCAATATTGAAAAGTAGAGTGTTTATATATAGTCTTTATTAAATCTATACCTTAATTTAACTCCTTTTATACATTCATAAAATCTATATTTGTATATTAAATTATGATAATATATATATCACTTAAGTGTGGACAGGGAGTCAACAAGAGTCGACAATTGCCAGTTTCTCGCTTTGGCATTCATCAGGCCAAAAGGCTTTTGGCCTGATGAACGCATAAGCCAGAAATTGGCAGTTGCCGATTCCTGTTGACTCCGTGTCTACATTTAACTAACATACACAGCCTATTACTGATATTGATCACTCTAACTATTAATTTAAGCAACCTTATCACTTAGATTAATATATAAGCATAAAAAGCTGGCCTTATGGCTAACAGGGCTTTTTGCTCATTTTTATGCTTATTATATTCACAGACATTTTGTACTCAGTGTTATCCTTCACCTATATGAGTTACTTTCATTGAGTTGATGGATCTCATCTACCTGGGTTTTTATGAAATAAGTGTTATCCTTACACCTAGATAAGTTCTGTCTGTCCTTATCTCTCTCTCTATATATATATATATATATATACACACACACACACACATATACACACATTATAATACAAGTCTTATCACTTTTTTCCGTCTCTTTACAAGTAATGAGTTTTTTAGTAAAGTTGGTACCATATTTATCCATTCTATCCTTGTACTACTTTCTGTATAAATGGACTATCTTCATGTAGTTTATTGATTTGTATTTTTTTATTACATGCAATTTAATTCTTTTTTCAGTGCCTAGGTTCAGTCTCAGTTCATTTTGTTTCGATATTAGCCAATGAAGACACACATGCACAAATAAACAGACACACACACAACATTTTTAAAGTCTTCACTAGCCAATAGTCCCCAGTTTATACTAAAGATTCATGAAATACAATAATGATATACATTCCAAATAAGATATGTTATAACAAAATTTCTGAATTAACAATTTTTTCTTTTAGGATATGTCTTATATCATAGTATATCAACTTTTATAGTCATTTAATGCCAGAAATATATGTCTTCTTTTCATCAAGTAAAGTTATTTGGTTTAATGTTATGTATTTTAGTTGCATTATTTAACACATATTTTTACAAAAAAAAAATGAGGGAATTAAACCTTTCCTGTGGAAAATAATAGGTAACAAAATAGACTTACTGAAAAAGGAAATATTGTATTATGGGACTTAAACCACCTAGTATTGGACTCTTTCGTACACATAAAATACCAAGGGTGGTACTCTCAAAGTAGAAACAGACGATAAGCAGCAGACTCTTCAGTTGATACCTTACTTCTGTTTCCATCTGGCAGGAAAGTGATAACTTGGCCCAGTCTTTATCTCTCTTTTTTTCTCACTTATTTTCTACTTTAACCGAAACCAAATTCTGACTTATTCTTGAATGGGCAAACACAACATATAAATAGCAATTAAGCAGAGCCTAAAAATATTTAGATGAATAGTATCAGTGCTTCTAGCCTTCAGTAGTAATGCCAAGATAAGTGACCAAATTGTTTATCCTACAGAGTTCATATTTTCAATGTCCATTTTTAAGGACTTTGCAAATTTGCCTTCTCCAGACAAAATTAAACTTTTTGAAACATACTTTGATTGATAAAAAATAATATAATAAACCAAAAAAAAAAACTTGGTAATTAGCAATAAAAAAAAAATCACTTTCATTTGAGGAATAATTTTTTATGTTCTCGTTATTATTTGGTTAGTTAAATTTCAATTTTTTGCAAATGTCGACAAACTTTTGGGACAACCTATTAATAGTTGGGTGAGCTCATTCTTAGTGGATGATGCCATCCGTGGAAAATATTAAAGAATCATCATTTTAATGATTTCAACATTTTTCAGCCAATAGAAAAAAAATCATCATTATTTAAGGTAACTAGATTGTTTTTAATTATTCAGGACATTTACACGAGACAAAACTTACAGTAAAAAAGTACAACATCAAAAATTTGATACTATTAAAATCACTGATTACTGACAGCTACGTATTACCATCCTAACTCACCTTCTTATCGCCACCACCTGGTTTATGAGATAGATTATCCTTTGAGCCAATTTTAGGTTCGGCACTCCAGTCGACCTTTTCATCCAATATCTAATTTACAAATTAAAGATACCCAAAATGATGACTACTTATTACGCATTTAATTAAGATAAAACTTATTGAATTAAATTTAATTATCGCATGAGAAACACTTAAGAAGAAAAACAAAAAACAAGAAAAAATACGTAATTCCAAAATTAGATTTGATTTCAGACTTGGTAATTATCAAAAATCTGATTTTATATCTTGCAGTTTTTTATCACATTTTTAAAAAAAATCTATTAACACAAACTAAAAGAAATTCAAACAAAATGTGAAATTTGTAAACACCCATTTTTCAAATTCTGATGATTCAAAATATTAAAAAGTTAAGCATGAATTGTTTTTAAAAAATCCATACCAAAATAAAATAAACTATTATATTATAATTAAACTCCTAAAATTGAATTAAAGATTGAAAATATTTTTAAATACACATCACTTAAATCAGTAAAAACAATTCCTCATTTGAAAATCTTTCTCTAAATTTGAATAAACAGTTCAATGAATAAAAAAAATTACAATTTCATTTGTATTAGATTTGAATTTCCTTTGTGATAAAATGAATGTATTAAATATTCTTAAATTATGTCTGTATTCAAATAGAAAACAACCATTTTTTTTATTATGATACAAGACAAATTTAATTTTGATAAAAAAATAAATAAAACCCATTAAAATTGGTGTCATTAAAGAATGTCAAGTAGGAGAATCTGACAATTGATCCCAAGTTATCAAATTGGTCAGTCCTACTCACCTTCTTATC
>JAUZSX010299341.1:407-13241 GCA_034780655.1 Idiosepius hallami | reverse complement strand
AATCATTTTGGTAATTTTTTGCATTACAAAAGATCTATGAAGTCAAGGACCTTGCGGCCCCCCTGCAATTGCAGAGTTTGCTGGGGCCTAAGCAGTCATCAGGCCGAAAGCTTTTAGCCTGATGACCGTGTTGGCAAGTGCCTGGTAGTTGCCAATGGTTGTTGACTGCCTCTACACTTAACTAGTATACACGCTCTATCACTGATATCGAGCACTCTAACTATAAATTTCAGCAATCTTATCATTTAGATTAATATATATATATATATATATATATATATATATATATATATATATATATATATAAAGATAAAGATATAAAAGAAAAAATGAATTTAAACGTCATAGAAAAATGACGTTTTATTATGACGAATTAGAGAGTGAAACTGAGAGAGAGAGAGGGACGGGCTACTCCTCGTGAAGCAAACAAACGCACAAACAAGGACGATAGTTTTATAATAATACAGATTCATTAAAAGAAACATAATATCAAAAATAAAACAAACCCTCAACTAAACAAAAAACAAAAAAAAATAAGAAAGGTAAATATTTAATAAATTCATTGATCTTCTATAACTACCAAATTTTATTTTTCTCATCTTTATTTTTATTTGCTGTACTATTTTGATCGAAATAACAATATATGACACCTGAAGAAATCCGAAGTTGATTTTTGCTGAAGCGTAGTACAACAAATAATGATAAAAGTGAGGAAATTAGTCCGAAAATTACTAATTAAATAGAATTTTTAAATTGTAGTTTCTTTTGAAGTTTCATAGAATTATTCATAATATATATAAGGTTTGCCAGAAGTATTGCCCGTCTTTGCTCGGCGTCGGGGAGTTGCCACTAAAATAATTAGGAAAGCCTTTCATATGGGAAGACGCTCAATGTTTTTTTAATACTAAATTTTATATACTAATTATTAAATTGTTGTATATACTAATTGTCAAAGGAATTTAAAAAAAGACAAAACACTTCGTATCTGAAAATGAATTAAAAAAAAATTCTTCTCCGTTATTTATTTTTTATTTATTTAAAAACGTTTCATCGTGTCTGTCTGTGCTTTTAAAAAAGATTTTTTAAAGAAAAACCGTTGACTCCGTGTCTACACTTAATTAATATACACACTCTATCACTGATATTGAGCACTCTAACTATAAATTTAAGCAATCTTATCACTTAGATTAGAGAGAGAGAGTTTCCAGAGAACATATTTTCATTGTTCATCTCCATTAGTCATTTTGTCTAAAATCATGTCCATGTGACTTCTAGGGGCCCCATACTTCAAGACCATTCTTAGAACCCTGCAGACCCCTTCCAAGGCTCCCTGGCCTTTCAGATTTTTTTTATGAAAAAAAGTACTAAAATAATTAATTATTAGAATTAAGTAGAGAATCATTATCACACTTGTAGGTTGAAATACACACCTGCCAACCTGTCTCTCTATCTATCTATTTATCTTTCTATCTCTATATATTTTAACATCTATCTATCTCTCTATATTTATCCATCTATCTATCTCTCTGTGTGTGTATACATACACAACATATATGTGTGTGTGTGTGTGTGTGTGGGTTAGTTAAGTGTAGGCACAGAGTCAATAGCCTTCAGTGACAGTCAGTTTCTCGCCTGCGTGCTCATGACTGGCGAGAAATTGACAGCCACTGAATGCTGTGCTGTTGGTTGACTCCATGTCTATGCTTACATGCTCTATCATTGATATTGAGCATTAAGTATAAGCAATCTCATTTTACAGATTAATATATATATGTAGGTGAGTGTGTGTGTGAGAGAGAGAGAGAGAGAAACTCCAACAAATATTTACAACTGAAAATTAATGTTTGTGAAGTGAAAGTGGTGGCTTGTGGAGTGTGGAATAAGAGTGTAAAGTAAGAGTCTATGTCGGATTGTCGGACAACGCTGAATAATCCTAACACCTAAATAGTTCTATTAATAGATAATCGTATGTTTCTTAAAAATATGCAATTAAAAGAATTATGAATTTATCACGTAGATAAAAAATAAATAAATAAATAAAGTAATTGAATTAGAAGTTTGTTTGTTTTTTTGTTTTCTAAATATTTTTTTTTTAATTATAAAATCCACTCGCGTCGGAAGTGACGTCACGTTAACAGCCCTTGTTTTGTCATGCGCAGAGTATATTGTATGTTGCAAATATCTAACAAGTCCCCATTTTTTTTGCAGCCGTGGCTTTGATTATTTCTAAATGAGAGAAAGAAGAGTACGCTCGTCATTTCGATTTAGACAAGATACGGGCGATTTTCTCTTTCTTTTACCAATTCATACATATACCTATATCCATCCAGCCTTTTTTTCTCTCCGTCGACTATTATGAAAGCTGCTGTAGAGCTGGACAACCGGTTTGAAAGTGTAAATATGGCCCCAAGGTAAAAAGAAAAAAACGTTTATTTTAGGAACGTCTTTCGAAGTTTTGGTTCCAAAACTCTCGTCTTAAATACGCATGTCAAAATGTTAAATTTTGTTTTAAAAAAAAAGTATTTATAGGTTTTAAAGCTGAGGGAAATTCCTGTCAAATACCAAAATCAAAAGTTGTTTTCGAAATGTTTAAAATCAGTTAAGAGTGACCATTAACGATTCATCTTGGGTAATTAGGAACGGGTCGGGTCGGTAGTTTTTAATTTAAAAAAAAATGATTTTGACAATATTTCAGTGCAGAGAACAGAAAAGTTTTTTTTTCAGATTTTTGCCAATTAATAAAAAATAAAATTATATAAGTGTTTTTAAATCCTTTTACGGTAATAAATCTTGTGCGATTTCAAAAAAGTCTAGCAATGCTTACATTGCGAACAACACGAACAAACACAGCCCTCAATATTGGCTGAAAAACTATTCATTCGATCTTGATACATTTTTTTAAATCCTAATTGGTCCAGAAGCCTTCTAAAATACTAAAAATTTAATTAAAAAAGAAATTGACAGGGAAATTTATTCTAGAATAGAGGAAGAGAGCAGAAATATTGTCTCTTTTTTTATGGACACTTTTAGGCAGGGTAACCCCTGAGAGACCCGTATAAAAAAAGAATAGAAAATATTTTTTTAGTTCCGACAAAAATTCTCGACATCTATTAGTTTCTGGGTCTTGAGATCCAAAACAACATACATAACCCACCCACCCTCTTTTTAAATCTTGTTTAATGTTGTGTGTGCCTTCCTCATGTGATTTTTAAAATACTTGATTTTTTTAACATTTTGTTCGGTTTTTTTTCTTAACTATTTTTTAAACTATTTTAATTAAAACTAATTTTTCTAAAATCATATTACTATTGCAACTGGTTTACGCTTTTCTTATTCCTTATTTTGTCCTTTTTCATTTCTGTTTATTTAATTATTTTTTTATTTAAAAAAAAGCATTGCTTTTTTTTTATAAAAAATTTAAAAAAAGCATTCGCCTTTTTAATTTAGATATTTTGAAAGTAAAATTTTAAAGACCTTAATTGAACTTATTCTTGACTTTTCCAAATTAAAAATATAGATAATTCAATTTTTAAAATCGTCAAAAACTCAATATGACAAAAAATCGTCATTAAAAACTAAAAATGACGGAAAAAATATTACAATTTTTTTATTCTTGTCTTGTAATTATGATGTCATTTTTATCTATTTTTACGTGTTTTTATATTATAAAAACATCTAAGAACAACTTAAGTTTGTCATAATGAATAATAATTTTAACAAGGTTTTTTTAAACGAATGGGATTTATAGTTAAGTATTTATTTGTAAAAAATACAATTTTTCTAATTTTTCAAAATAAGTATTTTTAAATATTGAATAATATGATCCTAGTTAAATTGAAAACGCAAAATGTTTACGATTTGTCTTCTGTAATGAGAATAAAAAAGAAAAACAAAATGAAATAGTGAATTATTTAATCTATATTTTTTCACAAAAAAGATATCCTTAAACGTTTGATGCCATAAAAATAATTTAATTTTTGTTAAGTATTTATGTTTGTCTTTCGTTTTAAAACATAACCAATAAATATTTAGGTTTAAAAAAATAACTTTTGTAAAAACCAACCAAAAAACAAAAAATAATTCCTTTATTGTATTTTTATTTTAATCAATGAAACTTTTTTCTTTTTCTCCTTTTTAAAGTTTTGTTTTTCTTTAGGTTTAGTTTTTAATCTTTTTCCCGATAGTTTTAATAAACATTAAATAAAATTTTATTTTATCATTTGAAATATTGGATTGTTTTTTAAAATCAAATAAAATTTACGTTTTTTTATTGAATAGTTTGTTATAAAAGTGAAAAAGAAAATGTTAAGAAAAAAAAAGTTCTTAATGACATTTTTTTTAATATGGAGATAGTGACTGAGTGTGAGTGACTTACTTACTGGTAAAAAAAAAAAGAGAATTATTAGATCAGCTGATCAGAACAACCAACTCAACTTCAAAATTCTGACATGAATAAATAAACCCTTATATAAGTACATGGTTATGATGTCCATCCACCACCTTATAAAACGTTTAGGTTAGATGATGAATGGTTGGTAAAAAGTAAAAGAATATATAGTTTAGTTTGTTGACCCATATTCAAGGGTGTTTTTTTTTCTCTTGGGTTATAGATGGGGAGTGGGCGAGAAAAATGTCAGATTATTCCCCCCCCCTCAGTCACAGCTTGATTCTAAGAATTCTTTCTCTAATCCTAAAAAGATTTAAACGTTCTTCGCATACCAAACTCAAAATTTTCTTGCGTTTTTATTATTATTATTATTATTATCACCGTTAATCTTGAAAAAAAAAATTCAATCTTCCTAACTCCTAATATTTCAGTATAAATATAACTTATAAACCGAAATAATCTAAATATCTTCAAAGTAATTCAAAACCTTTTTAGGGGCGTGTAAAAAAAAAAACTAGGTTTAAAAACTACATTTCCTGTCATTAAAGATATGTCATTTTGCAATCAATTACTCTCGATTTCTCTCACAGGCGTGACACAAAATATTTTCCTCTTTTTTTCTGACCATCATGATTAGGGTCACTCAAAATTTGTTTGCTGTCTGTAGAAAATAATTTAATTACTATTTTATCCTTTGGACCCTATGAGGCCTATATATCGGCCCTGACAACATAAAGCAAAAGACACCAATATTTTGGCTTTAAAATAATCCTTTAATATTACAACTGAGTGACTACTTGGTAATTTTGATAAGTCAGGGTTCATTAAAAGAAATTGTTTCATTAATTACTTTTTTTTTCACTTACTATTTTTGCATGTTATTGTATTTTCTAAGGTAATTTTGAAGAAAGAACTGCTTGCTGTAATTTCTTCAATCCCCCCTCTCTCTCTCTCTCTCATGCAACACACACACACACAAATTATTAACCCTTTCGACCCTAAAGAGCCAATTAGTAACCATAAAGTAAAAGAAAAAAGACACACCAACATTTCGACCCTTATATGGTTATTTCATAGAACAGCAGTGGGTGTGGGTGACTACTTGGTAATATTACTAAGTCAAGATCTGAAGGTGGGATTGAAATATCGTTCGTTGTGTGTTGTGAAGTTGTGTGTGTACTGTAGTGTCTTCTTTTGCCTGAAGTCGGCGTGGCCAATATATCGGTTCTTTAGGGTTTAAAAGGTTAAATGATAATTCCTATTTTAACATATGACAATCAATTTCATTCATTTTATTTAAATTTCATTCCGATTCAAATCTATTGTATAATTTCCTCAATGCAAAAAAACACTGCGACGTTTTTTTCACGATATTGAATTTATGATAGCAACCAAAAAATGAGGATCCTATCCTATTCACAGTGAGCGACATCAAATTACTTTATTTAATAACTAATTATTTTCTTTTTGGTCCTTTTAAAATAACCATAATTTATTTGAAAAAAAAAAGAATTGTTCAACAAAGAAGACTTTTTTCACAACAGCAGCTGCATTAAAAAATATAGAACAATTTTTTTTTTCTAAATTTATGCTATGAATGAACGACAAGCAAACATTGATAAAGCGAAAATGTTAGTATTAGTGTATTTAGTTGAGTGAAATATTAGTGACCTACAAAGTTAGTTTCTTTCAGGGTTGAAAGTAAAAGGAAAGGAGAAGGGTTTTATTATTATTATTATTTAAGATTGATAGAGGAATCTAAAAACCACTCCTTGTCGTGGGGGTGGAGAGGGGACAATAACGACAAACAAAAAAACAACAAAAAAAACCCAGGTTGTGTGTGTTTTTTTTGTTTTTGTTTTTTTCCTTGTTGAAATAAACAACAAACAGCAATCTAACAATAACATTAACGTAATTTAGTGCATCATCATCATCATCAGCTGTCTTTAAAAATACACTGACTGTCAGATTACTTAGAAAAAAGGTATTGTTAAAGTATTTTATTATCTTATTCAACATTATTTTTAGTCGTTAAATGTATAGGGTTTACATTGACATTGTTTTAATTGTTTTGTGAAAGAAAATGTTTATTTATTTGAATATGCCTCACACCACTACCACCGTCAGTACGGTAACTTTTTGCACACTCTGTCCTGTAGAAAGAGACAGAGATATATATTCAGTGTTAGGGTGTATATGTCTGGAAAGTTGTTAAAAATGTCTTTGTGCTAATAGAGGACATTTCCAGCATTTCTTTTAACATTAATATGAGTTGCTTCATCTAGCAGTGAAAATAAATGCAAATACACTGGCTCTATTAGACTACTTAGAAAAATAAATATTGTTAAAGTAGAAATTCATCTTATTTAATTACCATTATTTTAGTCGTTAAATTAAATGTACACTATGCCCAAAAAGTTGCTGTGAAGTTAAAAGTAATGTCTTAATGCAAATGGAGGACATTTCCAGCACTCCCTTTACAATAATCTGTGATGTTAAATAAAACCTTTTTTATTGGTAAAAAATTGTAAAACACTTCTAGAGTTTAAGTGCTTATACACTGTTTCAAAACATGGGCATTAAATGACCTAAAAGGTTGATATGCCATAAAACAAAATAACCAACAGAAATAAAATAATTTTTCCCAATATTGAATTGTAATATTGATATGCGATTAAACCAACCAAGTCCATAAATCTTTTACTTGATTTTTTTAGATTCCATTATTATTATTATTATTGATCTGACACTAATCACCAGGAGCTTTCACTCCTAGTAACCAGTGGTTTTCACTGGAGTCAGATTGACAACAAGATTCCTCTGATACCCAGCAGGTTTCACAACCATTTCAGTCAGACTATATGGTGCAACATCTCCTTGGGTTTTCACTTCACTGCATCCACTGTGCCCATTTCTGATTGTTTTCACATAAAATACCAGCTTTAGGGCTGTTCAATGACTTCATTACTCAACTTCTATTTAAAGACCATTTTAACACATTTAAATAAAAAAAAGAACTTTGCCCAGGCCTTGCGCCCTGGAGAGGCCACTTGAACTGCCGCTGTTCCAGCTGCATAATCAACACTGGGTGCATTTATCCATTGTCTCTAGAAACGGATAGATGCCATCATCATTAACACGTTTAAATTAATGTAAATCTTTCCAAATTAATAACCCATTTCACTGACGAGTAGTCATTTAATTCAACTGCAAAGTTAGAAATGCAAATTAGGTCATGGAAATAATTCTACCATTTTTTTTTCACTTTTATTTTTACCTAAAAATAGCTCTACGCAAAATTAGAATTAGGAGTGGGTGTATTCAAAGGGACAGCTCCCCCCGCGTCCGATTGAGTTGTTGTTAGAGAACCGAATATGTCATCACTTGACATATCATTTTATCTTCTGAAAGCAAAATAAATCTAGAACCTTCTGATCCTCTGATTGTTGAGCCATCCAAAGTTTCAAGAAGATAAAGCCTGTCTTTTATCAAGTCAATTTAAAATATTTAATTCACTAAAGTCTTTTAATATAGCCATAATTAAAAGCTCACGATTAGATGTTTTATGCTATGAAAATTATGTGATGCTGTTGTGGTTTTAGATTTTAGATAAAGGACTTGATTTTCAGGCTTGGATTGTGTGTGATTAGTAGGGCTGTAACGATATGCTTTTTTTTTCTAGAGAATATTCATGTTCTTACTTGACTATTTTGTTTAATTTACCATTTCTTTTAAACCTGTACACATTACTTGGGCTGTGAAAGCATGCTTTTATTTAAAAAAAAAAAAAGAAGCCACCTTTTGTGCTCCGTATTTTATTTTTCTATATAGTTATCACCATTTTCAATGCACTTTTGCCAGCGATCAACAAGGTTGTCTGTTTTCACACCTGGAGCGCACTTTGTTGTTCACGTTTATCACAACTCTGAAATCAAACTGACATTAACTACATTGACTTCATAAATGTTCAAAAGACGTCAGCTAATTTTGATCACTTCAATTTTTTCTACATGGAAGAATTCTGACATATCTCTGCTTCTGACACACATCCATGACAAGGGTTGTTTTCTTAAAGTCTCTCAACGTCGATATCTGCAACAGAGTAGTGAAACTTTCAGGTCATGAATGCATAAGTTCAGCCATCATAACAATGCAATTTGCAATTCCTTTTGATCTCTTTAGGTAGAATAAAATTATAGAAGGCATTACTGTTGGAATGATAGCCACACTAAGATGCATGCCCTAGTAGTCCTAATAGAAACTTCTCTAATAAAATCAAGACAAGAAATTAAAATATGTTTACAAGAAAAATATAGATAATGGTTTACCTAGTCAAGTACCAAATGGCAGTTTGACTCAAAGCTATACATTATGTGCAGCAAGGGTGGAGCATTGGTAAAAGCTTAGACTCTGGAATTGTATTACACGAGTTCAAATCCTAGTGAAAATCATTTCATTCGTTTTTTTGTCTGACCAGATTACCTTGTTCCAAAATTCTTATAGTTTCTCTCCATATGTTTTAACATAATTTGTATGTCATCTGACATGTTGACGCTTCTGTAATGGACCATTTCTTGGAGATCTTGAAACAAAACCAGTATGATTTAGAGCTCTACTGAATGTATCCTTGCTCAAATGATTCCAAGGATCTCTAAGATCAGTTTGAATTTCACCACAAGTAACAAAAGGCTTTCTTCCAAACTTTCTACTTACCCACCTTAATATTTTTTCGTTTAATTTCTTTCATTGACAACATCTTGGTAGATGTGTAACGGCTTCACCAGGGATTTAATACTTTCTAAAAACGTTTCCAATGGAACTAAGATTAGGTTTCTTTGATATTTTCCGATACCCCTTTCCTTATTTGTGCTTATCGACGATATTTTGACACCACTTTAGTTTTAGACATTAATTGACAACACTTGAGTTTTAGTTATTATTATAAAAAAAACTGGTTAACTTTGAAGCAGGCAAACACAAACCAGACAAATTTTATTAAAATTTATTCTAATGAAAAGCTCTCTGATTGATAACTCGTTTACATTGATGCAACACAAAAAGCAAAAATTATTTTAGAAAAGTGATTTAAAAAAAAAAATGTATCCAATAGTTATGCTTTGATTCATTTATATTTTTCTTAAATATAAACTATAAAAATTTTCATTTTGTAATTACTACCCCAAATATTGGTTGGAATAGTAATTGGAATATACTGACCAAATTTGGGGAAACATCTTGACCCCTAATTAGAGTTATGAAGAACAATGTCATGTATGCAATACTTCTGCGAGGCACTGTATATATTTATATAATTTCAGCTTGGTCTTTTAATGAAAAGACAAATATCATGTGGTTGATGAAAAACAATGTAATTACAATCACCCACTCTAATTTTCGCCCTCCCAGACACACCCAAAAATGCAGCTGTCTGACCTTCTGACCTTTTGAAAACAAGAACGATCTGCTTGTTCTCAAAAGCTTGTTTTATTGTTAAGCAAAATTTGCCTCTTGCATAACTTCTTATTTTTTATCATCGTTTATTAGACTCTGGGTCATTTTTATACACAGCCCAACTCTTTGAAGGTGTTTGGACTTTTTATCACCTGACTATTAATCACTAGACTTTTAATCACTTGTTTTTTTTTATCATGTGGATGCTAAAAGTATCTGAATGGTCTTATTCCAAATATGTTTTCTCTAAAAAAAAATGTTTTTTCACCACATTATTTGACCATTTTTTGGAATCCTTTAGAATAATGATTCTTCATAATATGTATTACTCTTTTTTGCATATAATCCTAAAATTGTCAAAGGTCCTAAAAGTTTAATGTAATAAAAGTATAATTACATAAATAACAGTATTACATAAATAAATGTAATTTTGTTTTCTTTGGGGTGATTAAAGTACCTTATGTCAGGGTGACTCTACATCCTGTAACTCTTTAGAACATAAAACTAAAAATAGTTATTAAAAAAAAACAAATATATTACCCGTTTATACATGGAGCTCTTCAAAAAAAGAAACTACAATAGGTATTTTTAAATAAAAAAAATGATTCAGACCACTAAAATTTAAATATATATGGTACTACCTTTCTATACAATAGGCTACTTTAAAGCTGCAGAAATGAAATTAGTATAAATAATGGCTTTAACCGCTATATTATTAGAATTTACTTAGTGGCAAGGGTAGTTGACGTTTGCCCAGTGGATAGGCTTCAGACTTTGGAACCGTAGTACGCAGGTTCAAATTCAAGTTGTTTTTCAACTAATAGCCTTGGGAGAGGTATGAATGCCCATCTTCCCTCTAGATATGGGTTAAATAGAGTATTTTGTGTTATTAAAAAAACTGTGTATAAAAAAAATATCAGTAATTGTTCTCAGCATTAAAATGACCTAAAAAGGTGGATATGCCATTAAACAACCAAACTTAGTGGCAGATCTGCATTGTCCAGGCAATACTTTTAGTTAAAATTCTTATGATTCTTGTTAGATTATTTAATATTGAACATTAATTATTAATTAGAATGTTTTTTTTTATCTTCTATAATTGGATCTGCACCCAGTCAAGTTGCATTGGAGACAGGAGAAGTTAAGCAATGTTGAGTCTGGTCAGTAGTTAGATAGGTGACCATTTAAGTATACTAGGTACCATATCTTTCACTTGGGCAGAAAATACACAGGTTAGTATGTAGAGTGCACAGTTAAACCACTGAGTAGATGTATCCTTAGTCTTTAGTTAGACAGGCATCTAAGTGTAGCAATTGAGTATTCACCTCTGGTCCCCAAGGTTAGGGCTTAGAATAGGACCAACAATCCAATTTTGGAAAAAGAGAAAGTTACAAGAACCGCAATGACAGCATCTGAAGAAGGAGTCTGTTGGGGGTGCGTCATGGGGCCCTATGTACACCAGGGAATTAAGAGGCTTAAACATGAAAATAGTAATAAAAAATGAACACTAAACAGGGATTATTAACTTTGGTCATACAACTCCATTGTCAAAGCATTCAACCATTCAACTATAGAATCAAATATAAATATATTTTTGGTCCCCCAATTTATCGAAGAGGGACTATTATTTTCACTGGCCTGAATCTATTACTTTTTTCTTGTTGTATTTTTATATCTAGTTGTGCATAGTAAAAAAAATTTTTTTTCATTAATATTCTCGTTGTCACCAGGAGGCTAAAATAGGTAAAAAAAAAAAAACACCCCTAAATGGCTAAAAATTAGGCTTTTTGCACCATAACCTTTGATCCATTCATTAGATTTTTCTGAAACTTGGCCAATATGTGGGGGCGATTTTGCCAAATGTAAATTTAGTATTTCCGAATATAACAGAATTCTAGTTAGCTTCCCCTGGGGAGGAGGGGTCTAAAAACGCCCCTTTTCGAAACTATTTAACATTTCTGTCTGAAATATCATTATGTATGTCTTTTTTTTTAATGCTTCATTCACTGTGCACTCACGGAGGACCATGCATGCTTTTTTTTTTTTTTTCTTTAGAAACAAGCAAATTTGATAATCTTGATTTTATCACTTTGAAATAATTCAACATAATTTGAATTATATTTGACATGATTATAAGGATTCATAATTATAAGGCCATATTTACTCAATTCCATACACAAGGTCCATCAAAGATTTTGTGCTTTAATTCCACAGCTTTCTTGTTTGTTTTTTTTTAATTATTATTTTAAATTGAATTTAACCTTTTATTTATTTAACTTTTTTTTTGTAGCTTTTGTCGAAAACGTCCCAGAAGCCAAGATGATGAATTAGATGAATCCATTCCAATATCCAAACGTATCAACAGTCTTAATATAGAGTGAGTATAATCAAATGAGCTTCTTGTAGTTTAGGGGAATTTGAAGTGTTTCATTTTAATTAACCACAAAACAAGCAAAACCCCTCCAAATTGTACATTACTATTTATCTTGCAATACAAATGAGAAAATGATAAAGATTTTACCTATATTTTCTTTCTATTAAAAATATCAACTGTTTTTTACAATTTTTTAATGTTTATGCAAATACATATTAGATAAAAATAAGAGGTTGTTGAAACAATTTGATTTTAAAGAAAGAAATAATTATAAAGGGAGGAAGAGTGTAATAGTTTACAATTGAATGTCAGTTTATAAGAGCTTTTCATGTTGGGTACGATTGTTATAACTTTTTTTTGGTTGTCTCTTATGGGCAATGCCAAAAACCCTTGCTAGTTGTCAGATAAATTTTATTTTTGATTTATAAAATATATTTCTATTTCTTTTCAGAGGTCGTTCTGATTGTTCTCCAGAAGTAAGTTGGATTTCTCTCTCTCTCTCTCTCTCTCTCTCTCTCTCTCTCTCTCTCTTTTTTAACAAACACTAATTAAAAAAAAGAGCAGTAAGTCTTAATTTTTAAAAAACATTTTAATTAAATAAAAAAAATTAAATTATGTTTAT
>JAUZSX010299330.1:0-13243 GCA_034780655.1 Idiosepius hallami | reverse complement strand
TTATTATGATTTTATGTTAATTGCTAATTTAAAAAACAACAATAATTTCTTTTGATTGTTGATTTGTTTTGAAAAAATATAAAAACTGTTCATGTCATTTAAAGCCAAATTATTTGTTTTATAAAATTGATTTTGATAAAAGAAAAAGATGGGCCTCATACAAACCATCGAGATTATAGGGAATTTCTGTGGGCAAAGTTAGATCAAGTTTATTTAATAAAAATGGTTAAAGAATTTTGTGACTGAAATTTATTTTTACTTTTTTAATAATTTTTTTTATAGTTTACATTGGATGTTACCGGGATGAAGCTAAAAGATCAATGGGACACTATGTTGGGGGTGTTAGGAATATAAATACATGCCTACTGAAATGCGAAAAGGCTAAATACTTATATGCAGGTTTACAGGTAAGTAAATATCTTGTAAGTTTAAGGCATTGTTTGTGTTTTATAAATCTAATTTATATATCGATATATACATTAATATATTCCTATCTGAGAAGGTGTGATGAAAAGCAACATACATAAGAGTTATAGCTTCGTTAGCCACAATGAAGACTGAATGTTTGGTCTAAAGTTGTATTTGAGAAACAATAAATGTACAAAGTAAGCACTATAGTTATATTTGACGAGCGCATGGGCAAACTCCAGAACTGATAACCCTCCCAGGATCGTTTAAATCCCTGTTTAAGGTCCAAGCCGAGTCCATTAAGATGGATGTTCTCCCACAAATATAACCTATTTATTTTTATAAGCACGATGGAAGTTGCATGTTTTTAGATTAAAAATGATTTGTTTTAAAATCTGTATATTTAAAAAAATTATTAATCATTAAATTAATTGTATTTTTAAGTTGTTAATTTTCTTTTAATGTGTATCAAAGAGAATTGGGATGTTTAAAAGTAAACCTAGATTTGAAAAGAATTGAAGAAATGAAATATTTTAACTAATAATAACAGTTGGTGATTGTCTAATGAATTCTGTGAAACAAAATGTAATGTGAAGCATAATTTAATGATTTTTCTAACAATAAAATATGTTTGTAACTTTGCCAAAAATTACTATTTTGGATTTAATTTAGAAAATCTTAACTAAACTTTGCTTAATGGCTCATCGTGTCTTTATGGTCCAAGAAATAATAATCAATCGTATGTAATTTAAATCTCTGTCGTTGTTAAATATTCGTCTGTGACTGAATATATAATTCAATGTTTTTCTAAAAAAACAAATTATATTTTTTAACGATATATTATATTTCTCCTGGAAGTTAAGTGTTATTTCCAAGATTATATTAATCTTTTCTCTTTGGTTCCCTTGGCCTATTTTTAAACTTTATCATTCTTTTTCAATCCTTATATAAGACTATACAACAGAAATATACATATCTCATGCGATTGACAGACAAAAATATAAATTCGATAAACAAGTATTAAATGAAATAATATATTTTTTTCACAAATGAAAATTCTTCGAGCCCAAAATTTACTTAAACTTTCTAAAGATACAATTTGACCAGGTTTATGCATAAAAATGACAACAGTGCCAATCTTTGCCAATTCACGCCTCGACCGTCTAGAACTCAACAACCTTGTCGTCTTCATCTTCATCTCCACATCTTTTTATCTTCACTGCCGTCACCACGATCTTTATCTTTATAATTATCCTTATTGATTTGAAATCAACAACAATGACAACTAAAACTAACAACTTTAACTAACATCTCGTTTTGCCAAAAATAAAAACCAGATATTTTATTTTATTCACTTGTTCGTATTTTTTCTTGCAACCATACGCTTGTTTATAACAGTATCCATTATGACTAAAAAACAAGCAAAAATTACATTTATTTTTTTCGGAACACATTTTGTTGCTTACTTAGAAATTTTTCTTCTTCGTTGATTTTTGTCATTTTACAAAAAAAACAAAAAACAAAAAGTCTTATTTCTATTTTTTACGTTTCATAAAAAAAAGGAATTTCCCTAATTTTTACAGGATAAAATAAACTATTTTCTTTCTTTTTACAGCATGTGATACACTGTTTTTGCGATAATGATTATGCTGAATATGGAGTAGCAAATAATTGCGACATAAAATGCCTGGATGATGGAATTTGCGGGGGTGTATTTACCAATTCTGTCTACAGAACCTGTAAGCGAATTTCTAAATTTTATAATATACTATACTAGTAATGATACCCGTGCATTTGAAAGAATTGTTAAATTATTTAAAAGAATTATGTATATGTATCTAAAGAAAAAAAAAAGATGCTTAATTTTGAAATCCTAGTCTGAAAATTGAACAATTATTACAATGTTTGAGACAGAATTAAATTCAGCAAAACACATTTTTTCAAAGAATAATAATAATAAAAAAATGAAAACAAAATTAAAATGATTGTACTATAAATATATATATATTTATATTTCCTTTATTATCATAGAACTTTATATAAACATATAAATAAAGCAAGACAATAGTAAACCGTGGAGATTTTATAATAATAAAATATTTTGTTCTACTTCAGTGTTTATCTTGAAGGCAAAAAGTAAGTTTTTTCATTTTTTTATCCTCAAAATTGGTTTAATATAAATATTCTCAAATATTTATTTATTATTTTCGAAAAAAGTGCCTTTATTGATTGCTTTTTTAATTAAAAAAATGAAATAAATAAAATCTCTATAATCATTGAAATTTTGATCTAAGAAAGTAAATATTTAAATAGTTGAGATAAAATTACTACCATTGTCTTCCTAAATGGAATAATAATTGCCTGATAAATATTTTAACCCTTCATGTTGTTTCTGCATATCAAAACCCTCGGGCGCTCATATACAGCATAGTTTTTTTATGATAAAACATTATTCTTTTTATATCGCTCGTTTTCTACAAATAGATGAGTATTGTTGACTAATTTCTGTACTGATGCCTCGATCTTTTATCCATTGTTTAATATTCTTCCACTAGTGCTCAATTGCACCTGTATTTTAGAGTCTTTTTATCCATAAAATATTCGCTATGATTTATAAGTTGTATATTGAGCCAATTATTTTGTGTCTCCTTTCCAACCATCACTGTAAATGATAGAAAAGGAGGGAATATATATATAAAGAGAGAGCACGAAAAATTGCCTTGTGTCTAACTTGGGTTGTTGCTCGACAAAGTAAATTCATTATCAATATCTAATTTAAGATATAGAATTTTTTGAATAAAATATCAAAATATGTAATAATTTGGGATTCCTTGTTAAATAATTATTTAATTTCTATAGATTTATCTTTTGGATGTCGGAATTGTTTTTCCCGCTTATCAATATTTTTCAGACCATTTAATGTCAATTAATGTTTGATAAAATTGTGTTTTGTTAAAAACATTCTTTATATAAAGGCGTCAGATGATTAAGAGTTTATGTGGCAAAAGGTAGTTTCTGATTATTTAATGATATTGTTTTTTTAGACTTCATTGGATGTTACAGTGATAAAGATAAAAGTGCATTGCCAATGCAAGTGCGGAATGTTAATAATCCGGAGGAATGCATTAAACAATGCGAGAAGGCTAATCAACCATTTGCAGGTTTACAGGTAAGAAGAAATCTTAAAATGAATTTTTGACTTTTACGCATTTAATTTTGATATTAATTGATTTATTTATAAGTAAAAATTATTTTAAAATAATAACAATGAAACGTTTAAAATGCTAAAATTGAATGACATATATTTAATATCTAGTGGGCAAGCCTTTATTTTCTATAAGTGCAGCGCACCTTCTAATGCAAGATTGAACGAGATGGCCTGTTCGCCATGCGAAACTTTTACCCATTCTTCTTTAAGCTTCAGCCACAGACCCACATTATTGATAGAATTTCTGACAGGGTTCTTCAAAGTAGACCATAGGTTTTCAATAGGGTTTAGATTTTGAGGAGGGCAATCCAAAACATCCATAATTTGCTCGTTCAAAAATTCGATTACAAGCTTAGCCTTTTGACAGGAGGCGTTACCCTTCGTGAAAATGGTATTTTAACAGTTAGAATTTCGAAATATTGGGATGACATGATCTCTAAACAAGCTCTTGGATATTGTTCTATCAATTCGGGTGTCTAGATGGACCAGATCAGTCGTTCCATCCCAAGTAATTATCCCAAACACCATTACATTAACCCCACCAAATTTAACCGTTTTCTTTGTGCATATTTTATTTAACCTTTTACTAGAACACCTTGGAAATTTCTTTGCAAAAGATCCACATATATTAAACTTGCTTTTATCAGTAAAAAAATACATTTCGCAACTGATTATCTGTCGACAACACATTATTTTGAGCAAAGCTTAATCTGAGTTTCTTGATCATGCTTTTTATCAACGATTTTTCGTTGGTTGTCTTGCAAACAGACCAATTTCATTCAGCCAGTCTTGATACCATTTTACGATTCAGTTTGATGTCATGAGAAGCATGTATTTCAAGAAAAATGCTAGTTGCTCTCTAAAACCTATAATTCTGTGCCATTTTCTTAATCAATTAATCGTGTTTAGAAGTTATTTAAGGTCTGCCTTTCTTCTTTGCTGGAAGAATTGAAACACTTTATAACTCATCCAACGGCACTTTTGAACAGTTTAAAGTCATCATAGCACAATTATATTAGGAAAAATAAATGAACAAATTTATTACAAGTTGAAAATTGACACATAAATTCTTTAGACACTTAGTAACAACATATCAAAATTCCTCGTCGATCCACCTTAAGGTTTGTCCACCAAAAAGGAAAATGCCTGCCGCATTTCAGTTTTTTGCTATTTACTTGAAACGGGTTGATTTTTGTTTAATATAGCTACTGAGTACATTATTGTAGCTCATGAAATTCTGTACAAAAACTGTTTTATGCATTTTTCATGTGCATATTCTCAGCTTGTTATAAACATTTTCATTCATTTTACTTAATTTGACTGGCTATATGTTAAAAATTTTCCACAGTTTAGTGGTCGACAAAAAGATTGCATCCTTTCTCTTTATGTTGCAAGTTGTTGTGAAACAGTTACTTTTTTATTCGGACTAGAAAATCATAACAATTTGTAGAGAATTTCATGAGGTGCAATAATGATGTTGACCTAGAGAATGCAACGATTAGCCCCCATCTTTTCCTCTTTAGATGGAGTGACACGATATGAATAAAATGAATGATGTCCAGAAATTTCAATGAAATATCTTTGTCCTTGCTGAATATTTCGTAGTAAAGTTGCTCATATAGAACATTTAAAAAATTCAAAAAAGGTATCTATTATGCCTAAAAACAAGGACAAATTAAATTTATATGTTTCAGAACACATTTGGATGCTTTTTTTGAAATTCTTAATAGATGTTCTTTCTTTAATTTGATTTCTGAATTCCCACAAAAACAACTTATTTCCTTCAAATTGACTGCAACATTTTTTATGATTTTTACAGAATTCCAAAGAATGTTATTGTGGAAGTGATTATGCTAAACATGGAAAAGCAAATAATTGTAATATGAAATGCACTGAAAATCTAGCTGGAATTTGTGGGGGTGTTTTGGCCAATTCTGTCTACAAAACATGTAAGTAAATGATTATTTGTTAATATCAAAAGATACATTTATTTATATAATTGTTTAAATTTCTTAAAAGACTAAATTATTATGATTTTATGTTAATTGCTGATTTATAAAAACATATTTCTTTTGATTGTTGAGTTATTTTGAAAAAATATAAAAACTTTTTATGTCATTTAAAAAGAAGTAATTTTTTAGAAAAGTGATCTTAATAATAAAAAAAAACTCAGAAAACTCATTCAGATAATATGGAATTTCTGTGGGCAAACTTAGTTCTTGTTTATTTAATAGAAAATGGTTAAGAAATTCGTTGTTCGAAATTTATCTTATTTAATAAAATGTTTTTTTTTTATAGTTTACATTGGATGTTATCGGGATAAAGAGGAAAGAGCAATGTCATTAAAAGTTAAGAATGTTATGAGTATAAATGAATGTGTACTGCAATGCAAAAAGGCTAAATACTTATATGCAGGTTTACAGGTAAGTAAAAATTTGTATGTTTAAGGCATTGTTTGTGTTTTATAAATCTAATTTTGATATCGATATATATATATTAATATATTCTTACCTGAGAAGGTTTGATGAAAAGCAACTTATATTAGAGTTATGGCTTCGTTAGCCACAATGAAGATAGAATACGATTTTAGGTTTAAAGTTTATTTGAAAAATGATAATGGTTCAAAGTCAGCAGTATCGTTAAATTCACCGAATGCATGCGCAAACTCCTCATACGTTAATAATAATCACTCGTATGTAATTTAAATCTCTGTCGGTGATAAATATTTGTCTATGAGTTGATATATAATTCAATAGTTTTTCAAAGGCTGAAATATATTTTTTAATAATATATTATCCCTCTACTGGAAGTTAAGTGTTATTTCCAAGATTCTATTAATCCCTTCTCTTTGTTTCCGGTGTGCTATTTTCAGACTTTAGTATAACTCATAATTTCTTATATAGGACAGTTTTAAATGTCAAATCCTATGCGTTCTCAACCAGGAGCCGTAGAGCCTTCCTAGACTTCTCAACAGTCTCTTTCTTACACATATCGACAAATCTTATGCGTCATACAGCATTTAGGAGGACTAAAATCTTAGGCAATTATGCATTATGCCCCGTGATCATTACGCTCCCAAAAGGGCATAAAATCTATGAAGCTATTAAGAATTAAAAAACTTGTCCTTGACTGCTAAAAAAGAGGTCTGCAATTATGTAAGTATTAGATTTTGGGTTACATAGGTCTAGTCACCGCCCAATACGTAAATTACTCCATTCTACTGATTAGCTAATATTCAGATATATTTGTGTATTTTATTTTCAATCTATTACTTAAGCTTTCTTACGACTAGCTTAAGCGGTGGAGTCAAATCTTAAGGTCAATTGTCTAGCCATGAAACGATGAAAGTTAGCAAATAAAATTTTATTCAATGAAATTTATTTCGCTTTAAATCTTAGTTTAAGTTCAAATAATATTAGTGTTTAGATTCTACAAACAATGTTTTCTTAATACATTCAAATCTATTGCTTTACCCAAAGATGTACCTGAAAGGTAAATATGACGTCATCAACCCTGCTTATACCGTCATCTCACGAGATGAGCAATAGTTGACAAAATTTTGATCTCAACAATGGTGAATCGATCTTGAAGTGAAACAAAAGTTCTGTAACAAACGAATGAAACAATTCCAAAGTGGATTTACTTAAATTTTCAATAATGTTCCATCAAAAATATTATACATGATATATTTTGTTCGATTTCCATCATGACATTTTGAGAAATTATACTAAAATATCATTGTCCTTACTGTTCATTATGAAGTTTCTTACACGGAATAAATTTAAAAAAAACACAATACGGTATTGTTATAAAACAGAAAGATACATATCCCATGCGATTTACAGACAAACATATAAACTCGAGAAACAAGTATTAAATGAAACAATTTTTTTTGACCAATGAAAATTCTTCGAGCCCAAAATGTACCTAAACTTTCTAAAGATACTTTTTGACTCCGTCTATGCATGAAAATGGCAACACGACCAACCTTTTCCAATTCACGCCTCGACTGTCTTGAACTCAAAAACATCGTCGTCTTCACTTTCATCTCCACATATTTCGTCTTCACCGCCGTCACCACGATCCTTATCTTTATCATCATCCTGCTTGATTTGAAATCAACAACAATGAAAACTAAATCTTAAAACTTTAACTAACATCTCATTTCGCCGATAATAAAAACAGTTATTTTATTTAATTCACTTGTTCGTATTTTTTCTTGTAACCATACGCTTGTTTATAACAATATCCATTATGATTAAAAAAATAATTTTTTTTGGAACACATTTTGTTGCTTACTTAGTTATTTTCATTTTTGATTGATTTTGGTCATTTTACAAAAAAACAAAAAACACAAAAACGAACAAACAAACCAAAACCCTCTTTTGTGTTGCATTAAAAAAAAAGATTTTCCTACTTTTTGCAGAATAAAATAAACTATTTCCCTTTTTTTACAGCATATTTATCACTGTTTTTGTGGTAATGATTATGCTAAATATGGATTAGCAAATAATTGCGATAAAGATTGCAAGGAAGGTGGAGTTTGCGGGGGTGGATTTGCCAATTCTGTCTACAAAACGTGTAAGTGAATTTTAGAATTTTCTAATATACTAGTAATGATACCCGTGCATTTAAAATAATTGTTAAATCATTCGAAATAATTATGTATATGTATCGAAAGAAAAAAAATGATGCTTAAACATTGGTAAGATTATTTTCGACAGCTTTAATTTTCAAAGGTCAAGATATGCGAAACAATGCAATCAATTTTTCCTAATGTTGATTATCACTCTCATTCCAATTGAATTTCATCAACATTGATTCAGGGGTTTAATGTGTAGAAGGATGATCTGGTTCAAATTCACAAACATGTTGGCCGGATTTATGATAGTGTATACCAATCCAAGGTGAAGGATTTTATAAAAAAACGCACAAAGCAAGATAATAAACTTTGATCATGAGATTGGAATATCATGTGTAGCAGCTCGTGGTCAGAGAGCATCATCATGTCAGGTTTTGTCATGTTCGAATACTAATTCCGTCGGTGGGCAAATGCCTCTCGGAGGGCTAGAACCATTAATGAGATGTTTGATGTGAATGTAGTGAACGAAATAAATAAATAAATAAATAAATAAATATATATATATATATATATATATATATATGTATGTATGTATGTATGTATGTACGTATGCATATGAGTGTGTTTAATAAACTCCCTGTCTTGACCGGAGTATTTACCATATTTACTGAAAAGTCACACAGAGAGAGGGAGAGAGAGAGGGTGAGAGAGAGATGTTACTTCAAGGGGGATGGAGCTAGCCTATAAGAAATTAATTAGTTTGACCACTGCCGCCAAGGCTTCGAGCTAGATCATTACATTTTCTTTGTCTTTTTTTAAGGGAGAAAACTAAATCTTACTTGAAAATCCTTGTCTGAAATTTTGACAGTTATTACAATTTTTCAGACAGAATTAACTTCAGCATTTCAAAGGAAAAAAAAATCCTTGAAAACTAAGTCAAAAGAATTATACTATAAATATATTTATATTTTGTATATAATCATAGAATTTTATATGAAAATATAAATATAGCAAAACAATAATAAAACGTGAAGATTTTAAAATAATAAAATATTTTGTTCTGCTTCAGTGTATACTGTGCCAGCAAAGAGTGAGTTTATTCACTTTTTTATCCTTAAAATTGATTTAATGTAAATATTCTCAAAAATTAATTTGTTTTTTTGGGAAAAAAGTGCCTTTATTGATTGCGTTTATAATTGAAAAAAAAAAGAAAGAAAAACGAAAGAAATACTCTTCATTTATTTAAATTTTGATCTAAGAATGTAATATTTTGAATGTCAGTGACTAACTTACCACCACTGTCTTTTTACTTAACTTAATAATTGCCTGATAAGTATTTTTACACATCTTTTATAATCTTTTTCATTTCCGTCTTTTTAAACATTTCTGTTTCTATTATTCCAAGGTATTAATAATTATTTTCTTCATCAATTATTATTATAATCATCATTATTTTTATTATCAATATTATTATTATTATTATTGTAAAAATCTGAATTGAAGTCTAAAGCATGAATGTCAATGTAAAATTGACATAATATTTATATTTTCCTTTAGAAACTCCTGTTACCCCAAGAATACAAAGTAAGTTTATTAGTGTTTTTTTGATTATTACTATTATGTATTGATGATAAGATTATTACTATTAATAATAATCATTATTATCATCCTCATCATCATTTTTATTATAGTTGTTGTTGTTATTATAATCTTAATTAAAGAATGAAATCTAGAATTTAAGCATTTATTTGTGAGATTTTTTTATTTTCATTCAGTTATCTCCATGACACAAAGTAGTTTTATTATTATTATTTTTATTATTATTACCAGGGTGTATTATTTTTATGTTATCCTACACTTATCACAAGGCGCTTGCATGCCTAACAACCAGATGTTTTCACTGGACTTAGAGTGACAACAATTTTTCTATGGTTTCCTCCAGGTTCACACTATTCCAGTCAAAAGAATGTATGTTGAAACATCATCCTGAGTTTTCACCAAGCTCTTCTCACTTCACGCACAGAGTCCTTTCTAGTTTCATGTTTTCCTTAATGATGCTTTCAGAGTATCCTCGTTGATCTAAACTTCACCTTTTGATTACTTGGAGACATTCTGCATTATCATTATGTCGTCTTTTGCTCCATATTTCTGTCGAGTAGGCTTTCCTTTTCTCTACATCATTAATTTCATTGGGTTGTATTTCGGAGTTTGAGTTGAAATTCTTCTTTTTACCTAAGTTTCTTTTGGTTTTCACCTGTTATTCCTCCTGTATTAGTAATCCGTTTCTTTGATTTATCCGATTCTTTATGTAGTTTTCTAAATTTATTATTATTATTATTATTATTATTATTATTATTATTATTATTATTATTATCTGAAATAAAGTACACAATCTAGAATTTCAATGTATATTTGATGGAAAATTTATTTTCTTTAAGAAACTCCTATAATCTTAACGACAAAAAGTTAGTTTATTAATGTTTATATTATTAACATTGTGTACTATTATTATTATTATTATTATTATTATCATTATTATTATTATTATTATCATTATTATTATTATTATTATTATTATTATTATTCATCAATTTATTATTATTCTTTCTATCTTAAAAATGATATTTGATGATTTCAAACCTTCCTTCTTTGATTCTTTGTAAAGCCTCATTTCAAACGGATTTTTTTCAAACAAATTTTTCATAAAGGTTTACGGTTTTTATTTGTAAAACTTTGATAAGGCAACACAAATTTTAATAAAATAAACTAATATTGTCAAACAATTTTTTTTAAAACAAATGGATAATTTTTTCAAACAATTTTTTCCTGATGAATTCAAAATTTTTATTTGGAAAGCTTTTATAAAAACAGAAAAACTTTTGTACAATAATAAATAATTATTGTTAAACCAGCTCTTGAAACAAATTGAATGTTTTTATTTTTTAATAGTTTTTAAACAAATTTAAAACATTTTTAAAACAATTTTTATGTTTTTATTGATTCCCATTTTTTTAAACAAATTTAAAACACATTTTCAGAAATCAGCAAATCTTAATTCATTAAACATTTTTTAAAAGAATTTATTTCTTTTAAAAACAAAATTTATTTTTCTATTAAGAAATATTTTACAAATTAATCTTTTTAAAATAAATTTAGAAAACGGAGCTCAAATTTTATTCATTAAAACTTTTAAAAATAAATTCAATTTTTTTAAAATTTAAATTTATTCAAATAATTTTTTTCTGATATTTCAAATAATAATAATAATAAAAACAATTTTCTCACTTTATCAAAATCAGACAAGCAACAATAAAAATTGTTGAAACAATTTTATTAACTAACAAATAACAAAAAAAAAACGCATGGAGTACGAGCAGCAATTAGGGAAGTTGAATTCATGCTATGAAAAAAGAAAAAAAAGAAAAGAAAAAGACTAAACATGAAAAGTTAAGAAAAAAACTTAAAGCATAAAAAGGAACAAAAAAGGGAAAATAAATCAATAAAAAGAAATAAAAACAATTAAAAAAACGATAAAATGAAAAAATAAAATAAAACTTAAAATAAAGAAGGAAAAACGAACAAAAGACAAAAAACTATAATAATTATAATGATAATAATTATAATAATAATGATATCTATATGATAATAATTATAATAATAATTATGATAATGAAAATAATAATAATTACTATTATAATTATAATGATAATTATAATAATCCAATAAAACTATAATGGAAATCTTAAGAAATATAAAAATAAAAAAAGAAGAAAGAAATGGAATAACTAAAGCAAATAAATCAGATTTAAAAGAAATTTCGAAAAGAAAACTTCTTAAGTTTTAACCCGCACAAACAAACATCAGAAAATAAGAAATAAAAAAGAAATACAAAAATTAAACTAAAATAAATAAGTAAATAAATAAATAAATAAACCCCCGAAAAAAAATTTAAAAAATTGACTAAAATAAATTAAAGAAATACAAAATAAAAAAAATTAAAATTAAAAAAAAAAAAACAAAAACAAAAAAGTAACTAAAATAAAATAAAAAATAAATAAAAATTTAAAAAATGCAAAATAAGGGACTTAAGTAAAAAAAAGCAAAAATACAAAGGAACTAAAATAAATAACCTAAAAAATGCAAAAAAATAAAATACTACGATAAAAAAAAGAAGAAAGAAAAAACTAAAATAAGTAACGTATAAATAAATAAATAAACAAAAAATAACCCCAAAAAGTGGGTAAAATAAATTAAAAAAAAAATTAAAATTATAAAAAAAAAAGTAACTAAAATAAAATAAAGGAAAATAATATTTTAAAAAGATGCAAGATAAGGGACTTCAATAAAAAAAAAAGGAAAAAATACAAAGGAACTAAAATAAATAACCTAAAAAATTAAAAAAAAAATGACTAAAATAAAAACGGAAGGAAGAAAAGAAACCGAAATAAGTAACGTACAAATAAATAAATAAACAAAAAATAACCCCAAAAAGTGGGTAAAACAAAATAAAGAAATACAATAAATAAAATTTAAATAAATAAATAAATAAATAAACTCCTAAAAAATCCAATAAAACGAATTCTTAAAATCTAGCCACAAAATTATTCCGAGGATTTCCTAGAAATTAAAACCTTCTTCAATGTTTTATTCATCAAGTCAAGCTGGGCCTTTTAAAACATCTTCCAGTTTTCTACAATCTGAACACAAAACACAGCCATGATGGAGATTAGTCGAAATAAACAATAAAATGTAGGGACAGTAAAAAAGGAAGCAGCCATTTTGTTTTAGAATGAAACAACTACTGATCGTTGTGGGACGAATACAGAAAGAACTTTTAATTGCTTATTGATCTCTTTTCTTCGTTTGGATTGGTTTGCTAGTGTTTTACGACATATCAACCATTTATTGTTATTTAAGGTTTCATAGGATTTAGAGAGAATTTTGTCGATTTATTTATGTAATATTATTTGGGCAGCGACGGTGGAACATTGGTAGAAGCTCGGGCTGTGAGATCGTGTTACGCGAGTTCAAATCCCAGTCAAAAC
>JAUZSX010299329.1:0-27798 GCA_034780655.1 Idiosepius hallami | reverse complement strand
GAGCATTGGTAAAAGCTCGGGCTCTGGAATCGTATTACGCGAGTTCAAATCCCAGTCAAAACCATTGCATTCACTTTTAGTTGCCTCGGGCAGGTGGGGCTCATTAACTCGGGAGAGAAGCTCATCTAGGTGAAGGGTGACACCGAATGTAAAAAGCCCGGGTAAAAGCATGTAAAAATGGCCTTGTGCCAAACTTGAGTTGGTGCTCACCAAGTAACCAAACCAATTCTTATAGTAATAATAATATATGATATATAAAGTTATATATATGAATTAAATGGATTAATATAAAAATTCAATTTAGTTTTCAGTTGGAAAAATAGCTGCTAACCGGTCCTAATTGAAAATTTTAATTGTTGCAGACTTGTAGCATTTATCATTGGGGTGTTACTTAGATAATAATTTTTTACTTTCAAACTATGCTACATGTGACAGAGACAAATGTGAAATGTGTACATTCTACCATTGTAGATTAAATAAAATGTTTGGTTTGTAATTCTGAGATGCTTTTACAGTTAAACATGAAAACTCCTAATTTTTGATAAAACTTGAAGACACCCCAGCCAAAATGTAAATAAAATATAGGAATAGAAGTTCAAAATGATAGATAATCTTGTTTCCTAATTTATGATTATCTATTAACAAGTATTTTAAGTAAATAAACTTTGTGTAATTAGAATTATGATATTAAGTTGACTACACAAATATTTAATGATACTGTTTTCTTTGGCTTTTATGGAAATGTTCAATTGCTAAAATATTCTACTTTTCTTACTATGCCCTACTAGAGATTGAGTTCTTTCATTATGAATATATAAAGACAAAAGATGTCAGAAAACTCAATATCTTTTGTTTTCATCACCACCCCTCAAAAAAAATAAATAAATAAATAAATAAGATAAAAAAAATAAGTAAAAAAAATTGAATAAAGAATTCCAGATTTTGTTTTCTCACTTTTCACTAAGTGAAGGGGGGGGAAAGGGTCGAATAAGATGAAGAAAGCATAATCTGACAGAAGAAACACAAAAATGGCTTCAAAATGGACTTTCTGTAAGTTAAGGAACGTTGCAATTGCAGACAGATCCCATCACATATGTTTAGTCTGAGAAAAGAACTCAAAAAGAAGATTTATGGGGTTCAATGCTGTTTTGGTTCTTCCAATTAATGTTTCTTTCAAAAATATATGAAAATAATTTCAGTATATTTCATCTGCATTTTTATTTCTTTATTAAGACACAGAATATTAAAAAAGATAGTGTACTTTATATTTTACTTCTTGCTGATGGTAAAAGGTAATCATTAGAAAAAAAAAAGTTATAACCTCTAGATCAGATTTTGTTTTTTATTAAATGAGATGTGAATGGGCATGAGAAAATTATTTTTCTTTTTTTTTTCTTTTTTTATTTTATAGGGTTTTTCAAACATTTACTTTTTTTTATTATTTCTCCAAACTGATTCAATCTTGTGGTTTTCAGCAACCATATACACATATAAAGTACACAGTTAAATGAATATGTAGAAAGAAAAAAAAAACAAGTGAAATACCTTTTCTGAATCACCAACACAAGGAAAAATATCCTTAATAAAATGGACTTAAGTATCATTTTTTGTTCTATTTAGTTAGAATGTATGAAAAAGTCTATAAGTTTTACAAGCCTATCATTTAAGGTTTTAGACTCATAATATTGAATTAAATGCACTGTTCATACAATAGTTCTAAGAAGTATTCATACCTTAGATCCATTAAGTAAATAAAATTTTAAACTCCTTTTTTCTACTCTTTCCTTCATTTTAAAAATAATGGAAATTATTCTAGATTTTGTGTACATAAAATGATATGGTAACAATCTGCTTATAGTATATTTTATCATACAAAAGTTTGTTTTGGGTTTTTGTCTACTTTTTGCCTTAGAAAAATTGTAATTAATGTTATGATCTTAAGTAATGTCTTTTATGACCTTCTGAACATGTTAGTTGACCATTGCAGAAAAATCCAGGTCAAATTTGAAATTGTTTGCAAACCAAACTTTTTATTCCATCCCTGGGGTGTGATTCTTAACATTTGATGAGCAACTATGATGTAATGGATGTAAATCCTTTTAAGTATTCTTAGTTACTCACACTTGCAATTGGAATTTGATCTCTTATTTCTAGATAATTGTCACTTAACACACACACACACACATATATATATATATAAATATATATATATATATATATATATATTTAATAAAACAACAGCACTTTTGCTGACTATTTTATATGCCTTTGCATACATTGTAACACCCGAAGAAGGTTAAAGGGGAAATAGGTCAAAATATTTTGATAACATTGAAAAGAAAATAAATGTTTGAATAATTCACATAAAGCAAGAACCAAATGAATAATTAGATTCTCTAAATTTTATACTTTTAATAAATCTAAAAAAACAAATAAAAGATTAAATTAATTAACACTAATTTAAAACAAAAAACAAAAATGTATTCATAGGAAATAATTTTGAGACTTTTTATTTGTCTATGGTAAAAAGTTTTCATTTTGAAAACAGATGCATAATTAAAACTAATCAAATTTAGATAACCATAAGTTTGTACTTGGAAAATTTCATAAAAATAATTGCACCTGTTCACATGAAATTTTTTTTAAACTCATTTAGATATTAATCTAAATATCAAAATTAACCTAAAAAAAATGATATGATATCTTATCATAGTTAAAACTGCTAAAAATTCTTATGTGAGGGGTCTCATGTATTTACCTATAAAAATTATATCGAAGAATGATCTCTTGGGATTATGTATTCTAAATGATATATACTATCACTTGAGTGAAGCTCTATTTGGGCATGGTTTACTTTTCTGATTAATTATCTTTAAAGATTTTGACAAACTTGTGCTTTGATCAAATTCTACTGTAAATAATGGCTACTCAATTATAAATAAAAAATAAATGGAGATTAAGCTTTATAGACTTTATTTGAAAATTGGCTTCTAAATATTTTTCTCTAACTCTTTTTGTTTTTACTTGTATAAAAAACAAAAATATATCAGAATGTTGATTTTTAAATATCATTATTTTCTAAGTAAGAAGTATTTCCAAGCTTAGCTAAGGTGCCGGTGACTATTTATTTCTATAAATGATTCATGTAACTGACAATTTTCACAATTGTTGTTTTTTTTTTATTAACTATTTAGTAGATATTACTTTAAGTTATCAGAAAATGGCTGTAATTTCACTGAATAAATGATTTTAATTCACAGTTAAACGAGTTAAAGAGGTGGAGCTAAACTTCCTAGTTCTTGAAATAGAAAATTTAAATAGTTCCAGGTACAGTCACTTTCCAACATTATTGAAGATAACTTTGAATGAACTCCTTGACAAAAACATCTCAAGGAAAATGTCAACAAAGGTTTTTTTTTTTGTTTTTTTATCTCAAATATAGATTAAAACCATCCAGTAGAAATGTCAAGTCTATCAAGTTACTAGTCCCATCTACCATAGCAGACAATGATAAACTAATAAGCAAGTATCCAGTGAGTGTGTCTCTTTTTATGTTTGGACAGACTGAAGAAGGCAACAGTCTTACCATGACATCTTGACCTGATATCACCAAAGAGCATTTTATAGGTCAATAAAAGAATCTTTATGCTTCAATAATAACCATTTTTCTTTACAAAACTTATGCCTAGAAAAGTTGTTCAAATGAACCTTTATAATGTCTTTGTTTTTAGTCTTTATCAGTGCTTCAAGATTTTCTTTATTACAGGTTAAAGGTTCTAAAATCAAAAATGTCTAATATTTTAGCTATTCAAATAAAAAAATGATTTTAATCCTAATGAATTCTTTAATTAAAACCTTATAATCCAATAAATCTTAGATATTTTGTCACTGGTATATGAGTTATATTCAATAAGTAATGAGAAAATGTCAGGAATGATAACATTTTTCATAAGCTTACAAAACTTGGTCTCTTTCAAAATAATGGTTTCCTGCATCTACACACTTCATCATGCATCTATTCCAATCCTTGAAGACCTTCTCAAAATCCTTTTTTGTAGTCCCTTTAGGTAATTTTCTCATGCCTCTTTCAGCTACTCTGTTGATTGAAATCTGATTCTCCTAAGGCTTTGCTTGAGTTCTTTTATAGGAAGGGAAAAAAAATTTCAGTGTTATGGTGGACGAGTGAACTCTTCCTCCTTTCTAAAGATCACTCTAACTAGTGAGTAAGAAGAAGGATACAATGTTTTCTTTAAACTACTACTACCCGCTGTTATACTACTACTACTGCATGTGTTCTTGCTACACCATGGTTTACCCTAGATTCAAGATACATGTTTGGTATTATAACTATACAAATTATCTACAACACTATGCCGAATACTTTACTAATACATAAATTCAGCTATTGTCAAATTATATCATTCATGATTGTGAAGACTTAAAATTCAAATATTTTCAAACCTATTTAGTAAATATCCTATATCTTTTGTAATTTTAGCTCAATGTAATTTACTTAAAACAAATTTTCATGTGTATGTAGATTACAAACTACACATTTTTTAAAGAATAATTGCACATATCTAAAAAAAAAACACTTTATTATAAACAAGATCTGATTTCAACAGAACAAATTTGTTATAAAAACATGTGTAAGCATTTTTCTCCCGTATTTTATATCGATGATTTAAGTTTTATTTTTGTAATAAAACGCTAACAGTTTACTCATAGACACCAAAGAAAAGAATGGAGTAAAGCATTTTATATAGATGTTTTTTAGGGAAAACAGCATTAAAAAAAAATGGCTGAAGGAAGGCTTTTAACGCATCTGAAACAAAAACTGCAGGTATAAAATAAAAGAAAAAAAATAGATAGGTAAACAAATAGCATAAATTAATGTATCAAAAAGAGAATAGGATTATTTAGTTTGTTGTTTTCAAGTATATATTTGAATGGAAGAAAGTGATAAATGAAAAGATGAATAAATGTAAGTCTAGGGATAATGATTAGAGTTCCATTATTGCAAACAGTAATAAAAATAAGCCACTTAACAATTAATAGAGAAAAAGATACAATTGCAATTGAGATGATGTGTCTACTGCTTCTGGAAATAAGTATTAGGAACAGTTTTCCAATTAGTAAAATAAAACTAAACTTCATAGTATGCCACTATATTCATTATATTTCTGCTGAGTGACTAGGAAAACAATTGAAAATTTACATAGAACTACAGAATAATTAAAAGATGATGTTCTTGCTTTTAATATGAAGCTAAGAAAAACTGCATTACTACTATGTAACAGAAAATAAATATTAAATAAAAAATTGAAAGAAATTGTTAAAACAATTATGGAAAAACAGTAAATTATTTTAAGTTTTGTAATAGCTATGCAATAAATATAAGGCCTTTTTGAATTGTTACCCTAGATATTATTCGAATAATTCTTATCTCATCACAAAGTACTGTTTTAGATTAGAAAAAATTCTTATTTAAGCATTGTTAATTTAATGTTTGGTTTTCGAATCAGCAGTCTTGTCTTCTGTAGTTAAAATTTAATATTAAAAGTAAATTAAGATGAGAATAATAACAAAAATAGCCTAGCTCTTTATTAACAGGTACCAATCTTCTAAATGGAATATCAAATTCAATATCAGATGATCAAACTTATTTTTTTCACCTATCATTTATTCACATTGTTTGTTTTTATGGCATATCAACCTATTATGGTCATTTAATGCTGAGAACAATTGTTTTATGTATACACACATTTTTTTAATAACATAATGTTTACTATTCAACCCTTAGCTGGATAGGATGTGGGGATTTATACCTTTCCAAAGGGTTTCAGTTTAATTATGAATGATAATGGAACAACTGGGATTGGAACTCACATACTATGATTCCAAAGTTATTACATGAGTCTTGATTGTCAAGATATAACTGAGGATGAGGGTAGAAGTCCATATAACTTGAATGAAGATAGGAACATAAAAATATAGATATTAACAAGACCATAAATGGTATTGCATCAGAAACTTAATTTAGAATTGAAACTCTTTATCAATGATAAAATATAATCCATAATTTTACAAAAGTTTGGAACTTCATACAAAATATACAATAAAAATAGAGCCATTTCTACAAGAGAGCTTATATAAAGACTAGACATGTTTCTCACTGAAAGTGGGGATAAAAGAACTTCATTAAGTAATGGTGAGAAGGGAGACTGGTATGACTGATCACATCTGGGAAAAACAGACATGATTTGCCCTTATTAGATGCAGTCACTATGATAGGACAGGAGATGTCTGAGGGATTACATGCCATATTGGATCATAATAATCTCCAAAGTAGACTTTGCATAGAGTTAAAATGCATTATGGGAACCTATAACTATAAATACTTAATAGAAACATTGAAAAAAAATACAATAATAAACTATGATAGTAATAAATCAATAGAGTTAAGTAGTAATACTGGCTCTGGATAAACAGGTTTATCTAAATATTTACTGTTAAATATCAAGACACATAGTGGCATAGTAGGTCAAGTAGTTAGTTTATATAAATTCTAAGTGACATTCATCTGGAAGTAATAGATTCAGTGCAGACTGCAAATGAAAATTGCTGAAGAAAACCTAACATAGATTGAAATAGTATGTGACAACAGAACACTTATGGAATGTGGACAGTCTACCCCCACAAATTGAATAAAGGCTCCAGAGTTGGACTTCCACATACAGATTTCAAATGTATCACTTCACTTTCTAATTTTTGTTAAAAATTATTTTACCAGTGGTTTATGAAAATACTTAGAATATTTATTGCTATATAAAAAAAAAAGATTTTTCTAAAAAAAATTTTGTTATCAAAGTTTACTTGTCAACTAAAATCATACATAAAAGATATCAAAATATTATATGCAACTTTTTTTGTATTATTATTTGTGTTTATTAAAGATCTCTTTTTTAAAGAGACATTTCTTTCTACTTGATAGTAAGTTTTATAAAAAGGTAAAATAGCAAACCAAACATTACTCTTGTTTATATTCTTTGTTTTTATATGTAAATCCATCAAGAATATATAAATAAAATGAAAATTTCTTCTATTCTGCTTCTTTAGAGAAAAACAAAAAACAAACAAAATGTAGGTATAATAATTCTTGCAAATTTCCCTTTTATATTCTTGAAGAAAATAGACCTTAATTATTTTATGAAGAAAAATTGTAATACTGTTCAGTCTTATCTATGTAAAATGAAAAGTTTACAAATTCATGCTATGAATTACAAATGCTTCTCTATATTGAAGAATAGAGAAATGCAGACAAGTAGTTAAAGGATGGATAAAACATAAAATAAATAAGGTCAAAAATTGAGTAGGTGTCAAAATACTTGTTAAATAACTATTAAACTTAGTTGCTACATTGACTTCATACTTCCATGATATATAAATATTTTTTAGACTGTTATATCCTTTGGGAGAACTTAACTATAAAGAATGCGCATAAAATAAGCCTTAAGGCAAAAGGTCTGATACACTCAATATAAGGAGTTTTTAAGTGACCAAATTAATAAATGTGAATATATAAATTACAAGTTTTTAAAAAAATGTATTTCGTACCAAATTATATTATGCATCTTTTTGCTCTTTCTATCATTTGCAGTTGTTTTTTTTTTAACAAATAAAATTACTTTAAACATGATTACGTTTTTGTTTTATAAAAATAATTTTTCACTTTTTGTTTTCTATGTTTCTGAAATGTGAAATTCATTAAAGATATTATTAATAATTAATATCTTTCAAATTATGATGAAAAATATTAGTCTTTTTAAAACTTTAAACAAGATTATTAAAAATCTTTGATTCAAAGTCACACATGCCATAGAGAATGCTTTTAGAATTCAAAAAGAGTTTTTTAAATATTAACTAGAATGTAGTACAATTGTTTTGTCCTGACCTTAAAAATATAAGTGGTAGATCTCTATTTCTAAATGAAGATACTAACATATTAACACCTAATTCATTGTCATAAATATTGGAATAATACTTGCTAATAAATATATTTCTTGTTATAAATAAGTTTGAAAGCTACTAAAATTTTTACTTTTTTATGATGAAATCTAAAACTCTTTCTTCTAGTTATAGACAAGCTATTTTTATCATTTAATTGTTAATGATCTTTTAAAAAAAATAATTTATTCTTGATTGTATTTAAAAATAGATGAAGAAAAGAAGAGATTAATGTCTGTAAAATAATCATCAATTTAGAAGAAATAAATTTCCTAAAAATTCCTAAGAAACTTGGGATAATATAGATAAAATGTATACCTAATTGCGTAGCTTTTTTATCACAAATTCTAATTGTATATTTTTTATATTAAAGAAATTTTAACCTTCTAAAACCATTGTTTTATCAAATGTTATCAAATTAGAACTATTTCTTCTCTACAATTAATGTTTTAATTATATTCTCTCTTGATCCAATTTTATGAAAATGAACATGAATTTGAAGGATAAAGATTGAAAAAAAAAAAGTTTGGTGATAATCAATGTTTTATAATTCAGGGGTATAATAATTGTTATTTTAGAATATCTGATATGAGGCTTGATAGTCTGCATAATGAATATTCAAATTATGATAAACTGCCTAAAGTATAATGAAATTAACAAATCAAAAGATGAAGACCATAGTCTGCATAATAAATGTCATTGATAATGTTACAGTGTTTGTTTAACTTAGCTTGGCAACACTAACATCAACTTAAAATCAATAATTTTGATTATTATCTAGTTAATCAAAAAAGGTTCTAATTTAATGTCATGTATAAAATATTTGGTATAAAGTATTTTAAAGATGAATAACAAAAAAAGGTTGTTTTAAGAATTAGAACCCGACTCATTTAAATCAAGAGATAGGGTGTTTTCTTAAGAGAAAGGGTCTCATTAATGAAACAAATGACTAACATAGGATTTCAAAATAGTCAAACTGACTTGATCTTGAAATTCCAATAAATTCTACAAACAGTGAGTTTTTATTGGAATAGCTTTCTTTTAATTGAATTCATTTTAGACCTAATGGGCCATTCTCTTTTATTTTGGACTTGGTTAGAAACTATTTATCATGGCCTAATTCATCACCTAACAGTTGGATGAAACTGATAAATGCCTTTCTTAAGAGCATTAGAATCAAATGAATATAAGCTGTCTTCACCAGAAGTGAATTCTTTTTACAGTAAAGTCTTCAGAAATTTATTAAGAATTTGACTATATTGATGAACCATTGTTTTAATATAGAAATTCAATTGCTTTTGTTTCTTATGAATAAAACAAATGTGGTTAAAAAAATGTGGTTACAGTTTTTTCCACTTGAAATAAAAAATAGAATCTGAGTAAGTTACGATTATTATTTGATGAAAAAAAGAAAGTAATTTAAACTGTTTGAATAAACAAGGAATTATGAGTCTAAGATTCTGTTTGCATTTAAATGATTAATTTGATTTTATTTTTGTGAAAGCACTTTAGAATATTCATATTGTATGAACTGTAATGATACGATGAATATTGCATAGAAGTAAAAATCTGAATACAAAATACTTATATGTTTTCAATTTTTACACAGGTTTCTTTTTTATTCTAAATCTATAACATAAATGGTTTAAAAAAATACACAATGGTCTTGACAATTTTAAATATTTTCTAAGATTCCTTTTATTATATTAAATAGTTTTAAAGAAAAAATATGTTAACTTATTAATGTTTCATAAAAATCAATAGATTTAGCTTTGATGGTGTTTGTTTTTTTAGAATGAAGAAGAAACAAAAAGTGTAAATTAGAGAATAATACAGACATATGATTAAAAGCGAACAAAGTTGTCTGTAATATAGTAAAGCAGACTTAGCATACACTCTAGGCAGTGGGTAGATAAGACCACCCTGTTTGGCAAACTAATTACATGTGTAAATGTAGACATTCCAGAAAATTCATTTACTCTTCTATTTTGATCATTAAATAATTGAGTCATCCCAGATTAATAATATTTTTGACATTTGGATTATATATTAATCATTATATAATTAATTGGTACCCATAAACATTTTACTTGAAAGTCAGTTAATCATAAAATAACTGTTAGTTCTTCAAAGTTTAGAGAATTGACTATGAAGGAAACTTAGAGAAAACAATAGTTATTAAATATTTTTATCAATAAAATTATTCTATATTTTGGGAGTAGTATTTGAACAAAAAATAATTTGACAAACTTTTCCAAAAACAATTGATATTAAAAATTGATGAAATATCTATTTTTTTCTTTTTAGTAAATTTTATAGCATGCTTGAGGGGAGTATATTTTTTCCTTGGTCAACTTTTGACAATATTACCAAAAAAAAAAAAAAATGTATTATCAATTTTTAAAAATATTAGATAAAAAACTTTAGTTGTTTATATTTTTTTTTACTTTTGAATAAAATTCTGTTGAATATTGATTGGATTTCATTAAAAAGTAAGAACAAACACTAAAAAAGTTTTTTAGTTGATATTTTTAAAATTTCTTAATTATTTAACATTTTTACTGATTAGATTAATTTGAATAGGAAAAAATATATAGATACTCTTTCTTATTTACATTCGACATTACGTTTTAAAAATGAGAGAGTTCAATATTTAGTTAAACACCTTAAATAGTGTTTTTTTTTTAAAGGTAATACTGAATTTTAACACCCATGGGTGACATCCTATGTGTGCAAAAATACACTAATACCATCTTTTATATACTCCATGAAATACCCATTATTTCATGAAAATTGATTAATGCCTTTATTCTATTTTAGAAGGTTATTTTTCAGCTTAAGACACTATTAGTTTACAATCATGCAAAGACTTGCTTAATGGTAAAACTAAAATATATAGGCCTTCAAGATAGTTGAGAAGCACAGCAACCAAACATTACTGAATTTAATTTTTTCCATATTACTTATTGTCTTTCATATATCACTAACAAATACTAAAATATTACCACCAGATGATGATGAGTTTAAGGTAAAATTATCTAAACCTTTGTTCTCATCTTTATGTTATGTAAACAAAGTTTCTAATGCTTTTTCAAGAGTGTTTACAAAGGCTTTTTCTAAAGTTACTTGTAAACCACTTAGAATTATGATGATTATGTATTAAAACTACACACACCTATTAATATTGCCATGTTAATGGATGCAGGTATTTGTTTAAATGATCCAAATTCAAAAACAGCTGGTGGATTGCAGGTTAAATTATGACTAAATAATTGAATTATTTTTCATCTTTTGACATGATCATTATAAAATCATGACAAAATACACACTGTAGTAAAGCAACAATTGGCATAGATACGTGGCTCAATCATATTATAGGTATTGGTTTTATATAGCTTTAAGTGGCAATCATCAGGAGCTTACAAGTTTAGTTTTGCAAAAATAGCTAAGCAACCTTAATATGAATTAACATTAGTTCATGGTTAATCCACCTCACTTTGCAGTTGGTTGAAGGTGTCTGAAGAAGGTTAAAGGGCATATTAACTGAAATATATTATAATAGATATGAGAGTCCAAATAATTTATATTATACTAATTATCAAACCTCTTCTAAAAGAAATTTCAGACAAATAAGTTGCAGCTATTAATATTGAATAAAATTGCAATAAAAAAAATCAATATGATCTTCAATTACCTTAAAGGAAATCTCTTAAATAGGTCTTTTTTTTATCATTATTCTTTCTTCTCTCTTTTTCTTTTTCAAAAAAACATCATGATTGATGAGAGGTCAACAGAGAGAATAAAAATAAAGATACTGGCATATGCTGATAAAATTCTTCCTCATAATTTTTATAAATTGGTTACTAGGAATTGGCATTTTTATCCCAAATCTTTTTAATCATGCCTTTTCTTTTACTGCTTAAATGATTGATAGAACCTAGGTATCATGAAGGACAATTCAAAAAATAAAAACAAAATTTGTCATCATTTTATGGAAACCACTTCTAGTCACTTCAAATTCAAAACAAATAGGTTGGAAAAAAAAAATTTTTAAACAGATTTATTGTTGTCATTGTTTGAAAATATGCTTCAATAGCAATATTGTTATCTTTATAAGAATTTTTTTTGTATTTCTTAAGTCATCTTGAAAGATAGATTATAATATTGCCAACCAGTCATGGCAATATTCAGTACTGGTTGTATTGGTATCCCTCAATAAGAATCTAATGATCCAAGTGATTTTTATTTTACTCCAATTCATCTGTCTGCTTCAAGGGAAACTTTTACTATTCATTTGAAGTGTTTATACTTTTGAGAGCAGTGAAACATAAAACAAGGATTAATGCATTCTTCTTGATTAGCTACTATTCAAATATATCTTGATTTAATGCCTTATAGCAGGCGGTGCTCCAATTTTGTAAGAGTTGTTTAAATTTAAACTATCCTATTGTTTATATAATAAATTCTTGGTTGATTTTGTATATGGAATATTCTACATATCTTTTTTCTCTGTATAATAAATAAATCATTTAAGTTCAGTATTATTTAGCATATGAAAATTTCAGTATTTTCTATACTCAAAACATACAATAATAATAATTATATGAAAGAACCTGGTCTCTCTTGTCAATAATAAATTTATTTCTACATTTGAGCATCTTCAAACAAAAGGTAGAATCAGAAATTCAATGTTATAAAGCTAAAATTTAATTTATTACAGACTAAGATATAATTGTTCCTTTATAAAATGCATACTGCTTGATATCCCCAAACAGAATATATCATTTTGAACTTCCTATGTATAATGCCAAACTAGTCTATTTCCATGTATAAATAAATCAGTATAACATATTCATTATCTTGCAGTTCTAGGAGATTAATTTATATACATATTATATAGAGGGTAAAATATAGAATTATTTTAAGTGTATTTCAAAAGATTGATACAATCTTTCTAACTCTAAAAGTATTTCTAATATAAAAAAATTTGTTGGGAAAAATATATTTGTGTTGAATAGGTTGAACATATCAGTTTAGAATTCATATTGTAGCTTTTTTCTTTATAAAGATTTTCACTTAAAATAAATAATGGCATATTTCTTAAAAAACTTTTCTTTGGAAATTTTTAAAATAAAATTCCTAATTTTTATAATTTAATGGCAATTTTTTATTTTTAAAACTGTAATCAATTAACAATAATAAAAGAAAATAAGTTTTATCCTAGGTAAATTTTATTTACCTAGTAATTTCCACAAACGTAAAGATAGTTGCTAAAAAGTTTTTATTATTGAACAACATTTCATATATTTCCCAATAATGGATGAAATTATCAAAAGGAATTTAGTTTAACTAATTATGTAAAAGGTATAAATCAAAGAATTCATTCTCAAAATAACTGAAATAAATTAAATGCAACAAATGTTATAAAGTGTTAAAAATCCTCGAACGAAAATAGAATTTTTTTTTTTTTTTAAATACAGACATTCCAGAACATATGCTATTTCTTTGTGAATATATAATTTCATTAATAAAACATCTAAGTGCTTAAGAAGACTTTTTACTCGCTATATATTAATCTGCTTGTCTGAAGTTTGTCCAGTGTCATGGTTTATGATTATCACATAAAGTAATCAGAGAGGAACAAAATTTGCTCTTTATCAAAAAAATTAAACCATTTAAACATTTAAAACAATATCCTATCCATTTTTTCAAATGGCTATTTACAGTTTTAAGTTGTCTATTTTATTTTATAATTTAAAAAAGAAGTCATGTTGTTAAGAGAATGCTTGAATTTAAAAAAATTTTAGATTCATAATTATTGAATAATGTCTGAAATTTCTTAGTCAAAAATTACTATTGATATCACTTCATTTATCTATTGAAGCCTTGAAGGTTAATAGTTCTTACTAATTATTGTTGTTTTGTTAATTCGAGTTTCCTCAGCTTATTGATGCAATCATCTGATACAAAAATGTAGTATTTTGTCAAATATAATAGAAACTCTGAGTCTTAGATTTTTTTTTTAATTTTGTCTCGTCCTAGTAAAGGACCATGTGAGTTAGTTTAATGGTTAAATTCTAAAAGTTGTTTTTTTTTAATATATAGATTGATATTTTAATTGTGCTATTCAAATGATAGTTATAACATGGCTTGAGATTTTTAGGGATTTTTTCTCGAATCAATTGGAAAATTAGGGTCTTAATGAATCAAGAACTTTGCAGCCCAATGCAACCTACATTATTGAAACCGCCTGTCTCATATACATTGTGGAGACATGGTGAAAGTAATGTAGGTCTGAGTATCACCCTAAAAAATATACACAGCGAAGGGCACTTTGTTGTCTTTCCCTCTCCCATCGAATAAAGACAGTGGTCATCCTTGAACATGAAGGACAAGCATTATTCATTGTTAACGCTATATAGATTTATCAAAAAAACAACTAAGGAGATGATTTGGGCAACTTGTTTTGTTAGAATAGAAATAAAAGATGCATACTTCCAAAGAAATTCTGGTTTTCTGAAATACTTTTATTTTCATAATATTATCTAAGTACAATAGTTTAAAAAATCAATATATTTTCTGTTTATATCATTTATTATATAACTTGCTGCATTTTGAAAAAAAACAAAAAAAAAACAATTGATGTAATGAAATATTCAAAAAGTGTTTTAAAATCATGTTGAGATTTTTATTAAGCATTAATACTTAATGAGTAGACTAGATTTTATGCCAGAGGTAACATATTTTAAAAAATATTTGTTCTTATATTAAAATATACTAAAAAATTTTTATATGAAAAATTATTTATTTTAGAAAATTAAAGATAAATATTATATAATGATATTCAGTATCAGGTTTGAACTTCCTAAAATAATAGAATTAGATTTTTCTTTATCTAAAATTACCATTGTGAAAGTTGATACTTATTTGATGATAAAATTATATAAATATATATATATATAATTTCACAATGTATATCTAGTGAAATGGTTTAAATATATTTTGAGTGAAATCTTCCAAAGATATACCAAAGAATTTCCACTCCTATGATACAAGTAATCATACAAGAAAGACAATAAAAAAAAGCCATCTTAGAATTTATGACTGACAATAACAACTTCTATAAATTAGAATTTTTCAATATGCATTCCATTGAATCAGTGAAATCAAGTAACAAAAAACAAAAATAAAATTAATATTTTTTTAGATGAATCCTAAATAAACAATTACTTTTATGGATGAGTAGGTCTTTTTTTTTTGTTAATATTATCTATTTTATTCACTCATTCAGTATTTGAGAACTTTTCCAGATATTGAATATCTATATTTTAAGCAGCCATCTACATGATATTGACAAAATATTATTGTATAATGATAAAGAAAATATTAATCAATATTATTGATACTGTATTGCTGTATATTTAAAAGCAAATTATTTAGGATCAATATCATTAATACAATATAATTGGATAGGATAAATTCTATATAATTAATGTTATTGTACAATGTGTTTTTTTGATATGTTATCTCCTTGAAGTTCAAAACTATTGATAATTTTGATTTTCTTTCCAACCAAGTAAACTTATTATATTGTTATTAAAAAACCCGAATCAACAATATTTTATGTTTTTAATTCATAACCAACTCGGACCTAAAGAGATGTAAGGAATAGGAACACCCTAGTAAAAATAAAATCAATAATATTTTTTCAGAAAATAATTGATAAAATTAGCATTTGTCTTTATTACTTTTGTTATAATAAATGTGATTTATAATTAATTTGTAAAACTTATCTAAAGAAAAAGAAAACAATTTTATCTTTAATACTAAAAAAAGAAAAGAAATAAACAACTCTATTGTTTTGTGCAGAAATTTACTTAGATTTGTTAGAGACATATACTGACGTGTATAGATGTGTTTTCTCTCAGAAAAAAGAATGGTTAAATAACAGCCTTAACAATGCCGTGCTTAGCCACTTAGCGGCTCCAACGCAGAATACGCCTTGCGGACCTTTTACTCTAAAAAGGGAAAGTTGCATCCCCTCAACATACTGGAGCTTTTGACTATACATATACAAATATATATATCGAAAGAGATAGGGAGAAAGACAGATGGATTGATAGATGTATATTTCAATTGTGATAATGATTTTCTAATTAATCCTAATAATTAGTTATTTTGGTAATACATACATATACAAATATCTATACATAGAGAGAGATAGACAGAAAGAGATAAGGATTGATAGATGTATATTTCAATTGCGATAATGATTTTCTTATTAATCCTAAAAATTGATTATTTTGGTAATTTTTTGCATTACAAAAAATCTGTGAAGCCAAGAAGCATTGCGACTCCTAAGGAGCTTGCCTTTCCCTGCAATTGTGGGGTTTGCGAGGGCACTAAGCACGGCCCTGAGCCTCAACATATAAAGCATCATAGTAGGAAGCAAGCGACAAAAACTCTAAAAACTTTCAAATATTAAATGTATCCTATAGAAGAGTTTGACTGATTTTGATCAAATGTTAAAACATATGTAAAAATATTGTTATATCAGTAGCAGTACCATTAAAAAAATCATGAAAATATTTGTGGAAAAAGATTCTAAAAAATAATCATAATTGATAGCAAGTAATTTCTTAAAAAAAAAAAAAAGTTAAATTTCAATAAATGTGAAATTTTTTAACATGATTGGTCCACTTCCATGAAGGAACAGTTTTTTGGCAAGTGACCTTTTAGAAGATTTTCTGTATTAAAAATGAAAGGGTATTTTCAGCAGATTGTATGAAAAGTCTTATAAAAATTAAGTTTGCAGAAATATTAGGAATTAGTCTTATTTTAGGATAATTATCTATTCAAATTGTAAAGTATACAATTGTATGGTCCCAAATCCACAATAAAGACTTTGAGTTGGTCCATAAAATCTCTTAATACAAAATTTTATATGTATTCACTGGGGCATATTAGCAAAACAGTCTATGCTGATTAATGACAATTTTGGTGCTAACAATCAAATTCTTATGTCTAACTAAACTAATTTTCATATTATTACGAAAAATGTTTTGATGATTATCAAGTGTTTATATTGTTTCTTTTAATTTCATAATAGTTATAATTTGAATAAGTAGAACAATTAAAGAGCATTATTACAAATGTCTTAATTTGGTTAGAAAAAATTTGCACAATACAAATTTATTTAAATTTCACTTTTTGTTGCTGTGTCTTAATATAAAGAGATTGTGAAGTCCACTAATATTGATACTAAAATTCAAGTCTGAAAAAAATATTAAGAGAAAACTTTTGTTTACAAATATTTTTCTAAAATTTGAAAATATTTTTAAAAGTCTGATAATTAAAGATTGTTTACATTTTATTTTGCATAATCTCGGCTATGATTAAAAGACTTTTGAAAATTATACACTCAGGCTTAAAGATTTTGGAAGCTATTATTTTCATTGCTTATCAACATTATTGAAGGTTTTTAGTTACTTTGAAGGTTTTTCTTTTCACAATATACACACATATTTATATTTGAGTAAAATAAAAAAAGTTATGATGTTTTCTTTTATAACTTGAAGCATAAAAGTTTGTGAGAATAGGGAAGCATGAGAGCAAAGGTTGCATTAAAAGAATAGTCCATACTTAGTGACCTCCTCCTTTCATTATAAATGAAAGGGTGGTAGTCTTCTAGCTGTGTCTATCATGGCCTAGATCAAAAGGGTGACTCCAAATATAAACCTGAGGCATGTCTTTTGAAAGAGAATGATGAATACATGAGAGGCTTGGTGATGTAATGAGAGAGAAAGAGAGAGTGCATGTATTATTATTTCATGAATATAGGTAATAACAGGAAAATCAGAAAATAAAAAAGAAGAGTTAGATTTTATAAAATATAAAACAAAATCAGTATTAAAGGAAGAAATACTGAGTTAGATTTGTTTTATTACTTTGTAATCGAGAAGAAATAGCTGAAAAGTGCTATAAAAGAAATATTAAAAAGTGTAACAATTTGAAGAAAATAAAAAATAATGATTTAATTTAAATAAGACCAACAGAATTTAATAAAATACCATTTTTAAGTATACTTGCTAAAAATGATCATTCTGTAACCCTTGTTATGACAGAAATAAGCAAATTAAATAAAAACTAAAATTGCGCAAAAGTTAAAATCTAACTATTTGAAAAAACAGTTTATATTTTGTATAACCAAAAAACAAAAAACTACTAATATTAAAGTAAAAATAAACTTGGTATTTGAAAAATAATTTTATTTACTTGATAAAATGATTAGTCAAGTTATTACTAAATATGATAAGATTATAATAAGATTCTGATGACTAAATGCTTGGACTTCTAAACTATGTTTTAATTCAAATTTTAGCATTTCCTCTTTGTAAGGATATTTATTTCTTCTGTTTAAAAAATGGTTCCAGCCATTTAATGACAATAAAACTTGATGAATGATAAAAACAACGAAAGCAAATTTTCACATCAAAGAAAAAGTATTTTGCAAAATCCTCAATTTTAATTTGTGAATGAGACCTAATAATATCTATCTTGGCTATTATGAAGACATCAATTATAAAGATAAGGACAACAGTCCAACATTTTGATACACAAGTATAAAGAGCTTTATAAATATAAAGCATAAGATTTTAAGTTAAATTTTTTTGGTATAATTTTGACAACTATGGAATCTGAGATTAATGCTTGAAACATTTACTCTAATAAAAATGAATGGCAATAAAAGAGGAATTTTTATGACATATTGATAGCATTGTATAACAAGCTCCTTCAGTGGCAAATATCAAATGCACATATATTAATTTTTCTTGTTTATAATAATAAACAGAAACTTTTGTTTTTTTGTTTCATTACTGTAAACAGTAAAATATCAAAATGTTGTGTGAAATAGATAGGATGAATTTCTTTAAAATTCAATGGGCAAATGAAATGGCAAGTTGTTGAGAATAATAATGAGAGGAAACATAACAACAGGTCAAGCTCTGGTAGGATATTGACTAAAAGCGGGAATATTCTAAATGACAGATACAGCTGGTAAATTGTTGTATTTAAAAAGGTATTGCAATATAAATGAAAAAATAAAAGTATGATTTAAAACCAAATTGGATTTAAAACCAAGATGGATTTAAGATGTTTTTATAAAAAAAGAAACCATTTTAATGTTTTTATTATAACAGGTCTGAGATGACTTCTAATTCACCTAAATAGATAAAGACCAAAAATTCCCCCTCAATCATTTTTGCATTTTTTAGGGTTTTTTTTAATCAAAATTACTCAACTGATTCCAACCTTGAAAACCATGCAATTCTTTTTTTTCTATTTGTACAAAAGAAAACCACACTTGTAAGAATTCTATTGGTCATTCTGTTTAAGTCAATATCAATACTTTCTCAATTTATTAAAACTGGAATCGTTTTTTATTGTAAATTATGCATGCAAATGGATTGAAAATAAAATAATTATAAAAAACGTAATTGTTATCTACTAATTTAAACAATAGTTAGGAGAGGGTAATTAATAACTTTTTTTTATGTTAAGTTTGAACTTGGTTACATATAATCTTCTGAGTTTATTTGTTGACATAACTCACATATGAAATTAAATAGATTGAATCACCTGAAAAATATTTTTTTTAAATGGTACTTTACCAAGTACTAACTCATCAGTTTTCTCCAATCTCAATTCAAGTGAATGGCAAAATGCTGACAGAATTTGGTTCAATTGAAAATGTTAATAGATTATTGCAACTCGTTTAAGATAATGGTTCTTTGATTTAACAATTATTTAGACAAATTTACAAAATTTCTTTTTGTTTAAAATAATAAATATAATTAAGATTTAAAAAAATTGTTGTATTAAAAGAATCAATTTTAAAGGCCTTACAATCTTATTTCATTACAAAATAAAAAAAAATTAATCAAAATAAAATGTAAAGGAGTTTATTTTCTAAATAGGATTAAGAAATAAAATGTTTATTTCATAGCAACAATTTCAGTTTATAACTTTTATCTTGTTTTAATTGAATTTCATAGAAATTCTCTCTAAATTAAGAACAAAATACTCTAATTAATTTTGTTTGGACTTCGGAATGCAACATCTGTACAACCTGAATGAAAGAAAGATATAAACAGATTTTATAGAATGTAATAAAGTAGAAGTAATGCCCGGGGATCTTGCTATTAAAGTACTTAAGAAAGCCTATGATATAAGAAAGTAGTAATGTACATTATGTTTGTAAATTGGTAAATGCTCTTTCGAATTTCAATTAAATTTGAAATTCATGGATGCCACTGTGTCATGCAAAATTTGATGGTCTGCTTTGATGCTCGCTTTTGAGTTGATTTTGCTTGGTACTTTTTGTAATTCTAAATTTTAGCCCCTTGGTAGCTATTTATCCAGCTCAAAACCAATTTAAAAATGATCTCCTGAACCTAAAGATACATTATTTATAAAATTGCAAGTCTGTAGACCAAAAGTTGGCAAGTTATTTTGGAAGAGATTTTCTACACACACACACACACATTCTTACTTTTATCGATCTACAAATAATATTTTAATGAACATTTTAAATTATTTGCATTTCTTTTAGACTTTTGGCAATAAAAAAAATCTGTTTGATGAAATATCTATAAAAGTGGAGCATTGATAAAATCGTATAATATGAGTTCAAATCCCAGTCAAAACTAGTGCATCTGCCTTTAGCTGCCTTGGGCAGATGAGGCTCATTAACTCAGAATCTCGTCTAGGTGAACTTAATACAAAAGCCCAGGGTAACACCACTGCCTTGAGGGCCTTGTTTCAGCAAAAATCCTAAGAGATGGAAACCCTGACTCCATATCCTATTGCTGCCTTGCAGTCTTCCTTTCAAAAAGTTACAAAATCAACTCATCAAATCAACTGAATGCCTGGTGAGCAAGAAAAATAAATAAATAATAAATAATGTGATACTTAGAGAACTTATGAAGTTATCTTAAAATCAAACTAACATAAATACTGACAAAAATAAAACAGGTATTTAAAAGACAAAAAGAATTAAATACTTTTTTAGATAAATATGAAATAAAACGAAATTACCACTTTATTAATTTCAACTTGTTTTTAAATATAAACACTAATCTTAATCAACCCTGGAAGAAAAATTTAAAAAATTTAAAAACTGAAATTCAGTTTTATTTTTTGTAGAATTTTTATTAAGTGAAAGACAGAAATATGAAAAGTATACTTGATTATCTATTTAAATAATATTAATAAAAGTATAGAAATTAAATATTAGGTTTATATTTAGAATAAAAGGTTCTTTAAATAAAACTTTGTTTTATTTTAAAATCTTTTTATTCCAAATGTACAAAATAAATACTCCCTATTCATAAATAGTTGTGCCACAGCTAACACTTGAAGAAATCTGTTTGGTTTCAACTATTTTGAAGCTGAAAAAAATATCATTTTTCTTGAATAATCCTAATTAAAATATCTATTCGTTTCAAGATACTTTACATGTCTTGTTAATATAAGTATGAGTTTCTCACATGATCAAAGATTTAAGTTAATTCTTATATGAACTTGCAAATATTATTTTTTTTTAAATTTGAGTGATTAGATTGATTATAAGTAATTGTTTTTAAAAATGTAAAAACAAAATTACTTTTATAAACAATTTACACTTTGATTGCATATTATTTATTTTTTTATTTAGATAATTTTATTTAATATTACTTTTACAAAGTAAATCATGAATTCTTAAAAACAATTAACTTACATAAACAATTAAGGGTTAAATTGAAAATCTGTAAAAACTCGTAGAAGTGAATGAATATAAATGTATTTAAAATTAATATCTGTTAAATAAACTTATTTTTAATACAAAAATGGTATAATTTTTGAAAAAAAATGTATATTTTATTTTTTTAAATACTTAATTTATGTTTTTGAAAATATGACTTATTTTCTTTAATATATAACTGATATACATTAATTTGTATTATCTATATGTTTTTTCCTTACACCAATGTAGAATATAAACATGATTAAATGAAAATATTTTAAAATCATTCATTAAATATTAATTTTATATAATTTCTGTTTTGAGTATATTCATTTAAATAATGTTAACATAAATCATGAATTGAATAAAATATCAATATGATTATAGTTTTTGATTATTCTATATTCTTGTTTGAATTAAAATCTTAATCATCAATCCAATTAAATTCACTGTCTTTATTAAAAAAAATTAGGTAGTTTTAACATGGATTTAAAGTTTAAATAATTTCTAAGATCAGTACATAAATTGTAAACTACATAGGTTTTTTTTTAACAATTTTTAAAACACTATTCAATTAATAACATTATGTAGAGAATAATTGTGTGAATAAAGATTTAAGAAAACAAAGTAGATTTTACAATTAAAGGGTGAAAAAAGTGTTGGATTAAAAAGAGGCAGACAAACATTAGTGAATAAGAAAGAAATAACTAGGTTATAAATGAGATATTTGAAAAAAAAAAATGAAAAAAGTTCATTTTTTATGAGTTATGTCCCTTGCACTGTGGCTAAGTAGAATATTTATCTAATTTAATTGCCATAAAGTATAAGAGAGCCAAATGATAAAATTGCTATTAGAAAATAAATCTTATTTTTTTTATACATTACAAGAAAACAGCTTTAATATTTTTCTTTTTTAATTTCATTGAAATGATATGTAAACTTCTGAATCTTCTTCAATACTATAAAGATCATTAAAATGTAATAGATAAAAGGTATAATTGAAAATTGAAATTAAATCAATTTAATTGCCTACAGTTCTGTTTAAGTAATCTAAGGAAACATCTTATTGTTTTGAATATGCATGTGTTTGCAGAAATTACAATATCAACATTTTACTTTTCCTTTTTGAAATAGCTTTATATTTCTAAGTAAAGTTTATTAGGAAATTACATTAAAATCATATTTATCTAAAATTAAAAAATGATTTTTTTTAGTCAGTTTAAGGTCAAGAATGAGATTTTTATCATCATTCAACAAATATAATCTATTTGAAATTATTGAATATTAAATTCACAAGTTGATAAGTTTTGAAGCTTTTCATAATTCTTCTCTTTTATAATAAAGACAAATGCTTATTTGTTTATTTATTTGTATGTGTTGTGTCACACACATTTAAGATAGAATAGGCATGCTAGTTTGAAATGATTTTAAAATTATCACTAACAAATATTGGGAAAAGTAATTTTCTCTATATAATTTCATTTCACTATAAATATTTAGAAATATATATATATTATTATCATTTTTATTCTAAGTAATAAAGTTGCTTAAAATTATAGTAAGAGTGCTCAATATCAGTGATAGAGCTTGTATATTAGTTAAGTGTAGACATGGAGTCAACGGGAGTCTACAACTGCTAGTTTCTTGCTTATACATTCATCAGGTTGAAAGAAACTGGCAGTTGTCGACTCCCGTTGGCTCAGTGTTTACACTTAACTAACATATATATATATATATATGTATAGGGTTGAGCAGAAACAATGGGTAAAATTGCTATTACTCTATTGTATACCATTTGAAATGCATCAAATATGTACTGTTTTCTTTTAAAAAAAACTTGCGATTAATTATGAATTTTTTTTGCTTTTTTTTCAGATAAAAGTTTAAAATTTGGACAGTTAAACAAGGTTTTTACAGATAAGAGCTACATGAAAAGTAACAAGTCACTGAAAATGGACATCATGGGAAAAATATCATATTTATCACTTCACTTGGTAAAATGGCAAAGTTTTTGAATTGAGAAAAAAATTCATATCTCTTTCTCTCCTTGTATGATACAGAGTTGAAAACCTTAAGTGACAGTTTTTCAGATGCGTAATCATCAGACCTCAAAACCGTAAATATAAGCTATATTTTTACTATAGATTTATAAAATAATATATATTCAATATTGTTATTAATATTTGACTTATAAACATAAGTATTCATAAATATTTTGGTTTAGTTTTGTTTACACCATATCAACCTTTTTAGGTCAATTAATGCAGAGAACAATTAATTTTGGATAACAAATTTTTTTGTTCACACTTAGGCACTAAGTTTCTTTGAATAATAGAATGAGCACTATTTGATCCATGGCTGAAGGGAATGTGGGGATTAATACCTTTTCTATTAGTATCAGTCCAATTACGAATGCAAATGGAACCACTAGGATTGAAACTGTCCAACTGTCTACTCACTGTGGACTTCCCCTTCATAAATATGTATTTTATTCTGTATAAAGTCATTCTCACTTAAGTGATATAATAATGTAAAGACATGATGATTATAATAAAGAATTTATATGTCATAATAAAGATCTTTTGATATCATCAATTATTTTTAGTATTAATATTAATCAAATTGAATGAATGTTAATGATAGATACAAATAATTAGTCAAATTCTTAACCTATTTATGATAATACATATATGATTTGATTGAATATTGAGATATTAACCCTCATTGGTCAACAATAAATCTGATTGGCCACTCTAATGGATCAATAAAAATTTTGACTGACCTTCCCTATAATAGAGTCAAAGTTCAAATGACTTTTCTGCAGGCAGAATCTAAAATTGCTAGAGCTTGTTATTATGAATAACAACAAAGAATTTCTATCATAATTGATGAACAGTAAACACCTTAAATTATGAGATTTCTATTAATAGAAAAATATTCTACCTTAAACTCTTCTCATACAATAAAGTTGAACTTAAATCCTAGTCGTTCTGTTTATATTCATAATTGGACTAATGCCCTTAGGAAAGGTATGAATCATCACATTTTCTCCAGCTATGGATTAATAATGCCTACTGCTATTTAAAAAAATCCCTGTGTGAAACAAAAAAAATCATTTCTCAAAAATGATTGTGTTTGCATTAAATGACCTAAAAAGGTTCATCTGCCTTAAAATTAAACATATAATAAAGTATAAAATAGGAAAAACAGTTTTTATTTAGTATTTTCTTAGAATACCAAATTCAAAACATTGAAATGTTTATTTAGAAGTTTTGAAAAGTAGCTTAACCATATAATTTGGTGAGATTATTTAATTAAATAAATTATTTAATGTTAATAGCAATTTTAAAAAAAATCTTGGAATAAGATTCAAGTATTACATTGTTATGGCGGACTTACCTTCCACTATGAACACTCCTTTATAAATATAAGTCTTATACAAATACTGGGGATTCAACGGTTCCACTTTCAGTTAGTACTACTATTATATGCTTTGTTCATTATTACAATTGTTCCACCATCTCCTTTTTACTATGTGTCTGATATTAAACACTAATACCCATATCATATCTATAACTTATATAACATTCTTTTGGGTATTTCTAATTAATTTATATTTTTACAAAGTTCTAATTTTTGAAATACATTGTTAAAATTTCCTTTTAGATTTTAATGATTAGAATTAGTTTTTCACTTTTAAAAAGAGTTTTTTTACAAGCCAATTAGTATTGGTTGTATTTATCAAAGCAACTTACATGAGTGGCCCAAGTCAAAGAGAATGAAAAAAGATTCTCAAATGAGAAAACACATGCAACCAAAACTAATCATATACAAAAATTTGCTATCATTTATCCCATGTAATTTATATCCCTTATAAGCAACTCAAAGGAAAAAAATTGATCAATGATTTCTCTTTGAAATGAAACTGTCCATCAATACCATGCAGTTATGTTTGTGTCTCATCCCAATTATTTATCTGAATGCCATTTAGTAAAAATAATTAACAAACAGTAATAAATTTTTAAAACTCATTTTTTTTCCATATTTGCCTTGCATACAATTTTCTATAAATTATAATTCAAAGTGTAAAAGACAATGATTATAGTTACAAGAAAGAACTATTTTGATTCAAGCAGAACTATGTGCATTCTTTCTATATAACAAGCTATGAATGAAAAATATTTAATATTCATAACTTGGTTACTGTATGTAAATAGCAATGGAGATCAGGATAAAACTTAATAAATGAATAGCAAGACCATACTACAAAGTTAAAATGATTGCATTTTTTTCTCCCCTTAAATAAAAGGCTTCTGTTAGGATCGCAACAACCAGTAGTTTACCCTTCTTTTTTTTATACTGATTTCACCTAAAGTGATAAAGAATAAAATAAAAGTTTACATTCTGATGTTTGAATAATCACTATTGACATTACTAGTATGCCTCTATTCATCTTAACACATGGCCTCTGACTAAACACAGAGGTTGACATCAAGTGCTTGTTGACATCAAGTAGTGATACTCTGAATCAAGAGTGTGACTGATTGAAAAATCTATATCTGGTAATGTCACTTTACAACATACCACACAAGTTTAAAAATATAGTCACTGTTATTTCTTAATATACAGGAATATACTCCTCTTAGCATTAGCTGATCCATATCCCTCCATTTTAGCCCTTTTACATTCAATGAAATACAATAGCAAAACTGCAAAAGAAATGAAGTGAAAGCAAAGATAATAGCAATATTTTAACTAAAATAAACAAGCCCCGTGTTAAAAAAGCTACCAGATTAAAAAAATATATCTGAAAGCTATTATTAATGCCAATATTAATTCTTTGAAAACGCTTACCCTTTTATGCTTAAAGATATTTTTATGTAATATTGATGAATATAACTGATCAGATTAAATGTCAACCTTCCTTTCATCTTTATGCAATCATATTATATATATTTATTTATCACTAAACTTGTTTAGTTAAGCACTCTGAAAGTGTAATTATGTTTTCTCTCTCAATATATAGTGTCAAGCATAGTGCCTTACTTTAACCTGTAAATACTTGAGCACTGTTGGGTGACAATAGCAGAAAATTCCAATTTTTCAAGTAAGCTAATTGATGGCTTGGGCCAATTGCCTTATATCTAAATCTCTCCACACAGATTTCACAACTTACAATAGTCTCTTAATTGCATTGCAAATCCAAATATTTTTGTTAGACATCTTTTATCATCAACTATTTATTTTACAATTTATATTTAGTATTTTATTGACAGGATTACAAATAAAATTGATTAATACTGAATAATTGGCACGTTGTTTGGGGTCAGAAATATGCAAAATAAATTTTAGCTCAGTATGGTTTCTAATTTTGCATTTTATCATAATGGTTTTAGTGGTTGGTTTATATAAGTTCTGCCATTCATCTGGGGATAACCGGTTCAATTCTGATTGCAGGATAGTTGATGAATACCTGACATTGACTGATATTGTACTAAATAATGCTAGTTTATTATTGTGGCTGAAATAATGAGTTGGATTCATAGTTCTGAGAAGGCTCCCAAGTTCAATATGAAAATTACAAATAAACTAAATAATGATAATCAAAGCTAATGTCATTGATTTAAACAATCCATATTTTTCTTTAAAATATTTAGTTAAATATATTTTACTGAATTAGTTAATACATAGAAACATGAAATTTCTCAAGTTATTTACAAGTTACATTCTTTAAAATGCACTTATCAAAAATGTTAAATTCTAAGACTCTTAATGGCATGAAGATATTTTACTTTAGAGAACAAAAAATAATAATGCAAACATACAAGCACTTCTATTATCTTATGAGTATTACTCGTCAGAAAAAATGTTAGACTTTTTAAAAAGCTTCTGATGTTTTACTAATACAGGGTGGGCCAAAAGTCCTTTGGGTTTTTCGCATATTAATCAACTTTTCATGAGTCATTATGCCTTTAGCACTCTACCCCAAAAGTCACCTTCAAAGA
>JAUZSX010299320.1:0-13244 GCA_034780655.1 Idiosepius hallami | reverse complement strand
ACGAATTTAGGGGTATGTTTATTTTGATGACTGAAACCCTTTGTGACGTGGGCTTTCAACACTGATGACATGCCTGAAGTTTTTGCCACCTAGAGGTGTATAGAAAATTGATATATGTTTAGTATTCTACTACTACCCTATGGGTTTTAGCACCAGTGTGTCTCTTCAGGCAGTATATTTTTGGACACACACACACACACTAATATATATATATATATATATATATATTAATGTATGTATGTATAATTAGTCAAAGATTAAATTGAAACCAGGAAAACGACAGTTGCTGGTAACTATTATTTTCACGCTTGCGCGATCGTCAGACCAATATTTGGCGCGCGTTTTCCCGCTCGTTTCCATAGCTGCTGTATATTGGGATGCATGCTGGGAATACTTCATTTCACTGATATTGTAACTGTAAATTTTACTGTAAATTCAAGTAAGGTTACATCAATATATTGATCACTATCAACAGCAGCATATATAGCTGAGGGGGGTGGGGAGTAGTGGGGATTCATACCTTTCCCAAGTGTATTAGTCCAATTATAAAACAAGATTTGAAACCAAATATTATGATTCCGAACTGCCTCTCCAATGTCAACAGGGACTTCCCCTTGCAAGTTGTGAAGAGTGAAAACAAAAAAAAAGAGTTTTTTTTCTTTTTTTTTTTTTTTAAACCACTAATTAAATAGAAACATGATCATTGTGGAGGACTGCTTATGGGAGAGGTCTTTTTTTTCGGCTTTCTGCGAGTTCCCCCCCTCTTCGGAGTGGGGTGGGGGGAGAATTCGAAAATAATTTTTTTAGCTTTTTAGACAAGTTCTTGCGTTTGAACTTGCATATTGAACCCTTTTTGGAAAATCTTCAGACTTCAAGTGACTTTTTTCAAATAGTTTTTTGGACACTCTAAAAATTTGGGTCATTTTGAACAAATTCTTGCATTTTGAACTTCATATTGAATACTTGTTTAAAAATATTCAGATTTTAAGTGATTTTTTGGACACCCTGAAAATTGGGGTCATATTTAACAAATTCTTGCATTTTGAACTTCATATTGAATACTTGTTTAAAAATCTTCAGGCTTTAAGTGACATTTTGGACAGCCTGAAAATTGGGGTCATATTGAACAAGTTCTTGCATTTTAACATCATATTGAATACTTGTTTAAAAAATATTCAGATTTTAAGTGATTTTTTGGACACCCTGAAAATTAGGGGTCATTTTGAACAAGTTCTTGCATTTGAATTGTATATTTAACAGTTGCTTCAATATTTTTAGGCTTTAAGTGACTTTTTAGACCCTTTGCAAATTGGGGTCATTTCGGACAAGTTCTTACATTACTCCTTAAAAAAAATTACGGCAATTTTGCTAGGAAGGAAATACTTTTAGTCCCGTAATAAATAAGACAAAAAAAAAACCCTTATAAAAAAAAAAAAAAAAAAAAGGATGATTTTGAACAAACCTCACAACAACTCCGAAACAAATCAACAGCAAAAAAGGTGAATTTTTTTTTACCAATCAAAAAAAAAAAAAAAACAATCTTAGGTCGTCCCAAAAGTTCGAGGAAGCGTGCCAAGAATTCTGATTCAAAACCTGCTGAATGGTATTTTCACCAAATACGAAAGCTTGCAGATCGATGGCAGAAAGTCTTGGAAAATGATGGTCTTTATTTCGATTATGGACATCTCATCACCCGACATTTCAACACACAACTATTGATCACGGGACATCTAATCACGCAGACAGTTAATCACGCAGACACTTAATCACATCGAAACACTTAATCACTCAGGGATTTCCGAAAAAGCTTGAACAGTGTTTTACCAAATGTTTTCTCCCATAAAAAAAAAAAAAAAAAAACCATCTCGTTTTTCCCCATTATATTTGTCAGGTTTTTGGCTAATATTTACTTTACTTAAGATTTTAATCTCTAGTTAAATAACTCAAAATTGTCAAAGGGGCTAAAAATCTAACATACTAAAACCATAATGATAAAAAATAATTTATTTTTCCTTGTGGGTTATCTTTGTCACAGGTGATTAAAAGTCAACGTGATGAAACAACGTGATTGAATATCTAGTGATATAGAGTCAGGTGATTAAGTGCCTGGTGGTTAAATGTCGATGTAAAAATGTCGGTGAACCCCTTGAGGGATGATTTTTTTTTTTTTTTTATTGCTTTTTTGTTATTTAATTGTCAAGAAAAAAAGTGTTTCAAAGTGTTTACGAACTTTTGGGACAGCAAAGTGAATATAATGGCTGTCCCAAAAGTTCATAAAACACTCATGGTCTATATTTTGAGGAATAAATTTTTGTTGCTTCTGTTATTATTATTATTTGGTGAGTAATATTTCAAAGTGTTCACAAACTTTTGGGACAACCTAAATATCATATTTCATTATTGATTTAAAGTGTATAGCAATTAGGATGAAGTAAGCAAAGAAAGGTTAATAAAAAAAAAAGTATATTAAGGGCCCATAGCATGAAGACAAGCAGGTAAAACAGGCAAGAATGCTGTTTCACGGAATAAATAGCCTCGACCCCTTTTTCACATAAAAGGAACAGTTTTTCTTTAATCACCGTTTTTTATGTTATTATGAAAACAAAACAATCGCTATTTGAAAAGTTAGTTTACAACATTTTTTTTACAAAAATAAACAATATAAAACTTTTTTTTTATTTCAACAACATAATTTAAAAAAAACTTATTTTTAAATTTTAAATGAGAAAACAAAACTTTTTTTTTAAAGAAAGATTTTAGATTAGAAAAACATTTTAAAATTATTTTCTTGTTTATTAAAGTTTTAATTTTTTTCTTGTTTAAAATTAAAAAAAACAACTTTTCTATTTTTTTTTGAAAAAGAAGTTCTACTTATTTAAAACTTACATTTTCAAATAGCGATTGTTTAGTTTTCATAACAACATAAAAAACAGTGATTAAAGAAAAACTGTTCCTTTTATGTGAAAAAAGGAGTCGAGGCTATTTATTCCGTGAAACGACACTCTTGCCAAAGACTCATTTTGGAAGAGTCATAGATCAGTTTCAAATACAAAAATAATATCCCAATACTTGTAAAAGTAGGGCCAGGATTCCAAAGATTAGGTCTCTTAGTCTTATTCCATAGACACTTACTTCAATAGGAATCAAACAAAACAAAAAAATACAAAAGAAACAAAAAAAAATAAAAAATAAAAAAAAGTAAAATAAAATTTTAAAGAAATACAAACTTCAGTATCATCCAAAAATTTTCTTTTTCTAAAGATGTATCTGATAAATATATCTTTGAGGAATTCTTCCTTTACCAATAAGAACCATAATCTCTTTAAGGGGAGCGTCGAATGGTGATTACTAAAAAAAAAAAAATAATAATAATAATAATAATTGCAAAAAAAAAGAAAAAAAAAAGACATTTGTTCTTTAATAAATTTATAAATTTCAAGTTAAAAAATACAACCGCAAAAGGATGACATATTGTTATAATCTGATATTGTAAAGGTTGTGGGAACTTAGCGTATGGTTACAAAGAAAATAATAAATGAAGAAATAACAACAAGAATAAAAGATAAAAACTATTATATTTAAAATCAAATAATAAAATGAATAATAAAAATTCAATGGGTTTTGTGATTATGAAATAAATATATACAAGGTTTTAGATTATAAAATAGATATACAGTTTTGCCTTTCGCTTGGTCAGTGAAGATGAAGAGAGATATATTTTCTCAGTTAGTTCAGCAAGAGAATAAAGTAAAAATGGATAAAGTTTACCTTAAAAAGAAACAGGTTAAAAAACGTTTTTATGAAAATTAAAAGAGTGTAAAATAAGACATGATGTGCTATGATACCTTTTTTTTAAAAATCTTATTTCAAATCATGTTAAAAATCTGTTTTCATAACAATATTATCTCGCATTGTCTTCTAAAATTAAGCAAAAATGATCATGTATCATCTTGATGGAGGTAAGCAACAACTTACATAAAAGGACTGTTGTGTGGCTTGAGTAATGCTTCGTATTTGGTGTGTGGTATTCCTGTTTCGACATCCAAAACCAATTGGGGAATATAATTGTCTGGAGGACCAGCAAACAACTCTAACTTGCTACGTAACACCTCTTCCCATTGTTCCAGGTTCTTCAAAACTGCATGTAATAATGGAGAACTCACAGGGAGCTCTGAAAGAAAAAAAAAACATAACTATTAAAAGAAGGGAAAAAAAAAGAGAGAAATATTCTGCCTTCCTAACTACTACTACTACTACCATTACAACAATATGACCACCACTGTTGCTGCTAATGCTACTTAATACTACCATTATTGGATTTTAATACTGCTGTTATTTTGGATAAATTACTACTACAACTGAATTCATTTTAATAAAGTTCATCTTCTGTGTCAATGTAATTAGAGCTCATCTTGTCAGAGGATAAGGGTCAGAGGAATCCTATCTTTTAAAAGAATATATCATATTGATGGGATTTACTAAAAAGTTATTCACCTTGCAGTTCCATGGAGACCAATGGAAGGAAGTTTTGTATATTATGTAGCACCAATCGGACAATAGCATAACGAATTAAACACCAAGAATAGGAATTTGGATCATTGTGTTGTTGCATGGGAGATAACCCACTGAAAAAAAAAAAATAAATGGATATGAGCATGTGTAAGAAAATATTTCTTTTAGATTTTATCAGCAAAAATTAAAAAAAAATAATAAAATAGACATTGAACATTTACACAATAATCTAAGTCAGATTTTGGTTTAAAAGTTCAATAAAACTAACCTTAATAACAATTATTTTGTAGAAGTATTGAAATGTATCCTTAAATACAAGACATTGGGAATAAATACAAGTTTAAACTTCAACTTTTTATTTTTCTCTTTTTTAGTTCTTAGGTTACTGGTTACTTCACTCTCTTTGTTTTTGTGCCAGTTTGTAGTATTAGTATTGGTTGTGCAGCCCCGTCCACAAGTGGAGCTTGTAGGGCTCCGTCTGAAACAGCCAGTTTTACTCACAATTGAAATAATTGTAATAATCATAATAATAATAAGTAAACATTTTGAAATAAATAATATTTATTATTATAATCATTATAGCAATTATTTCAAGATCCGATTTTGAGTAAAACTGGCTGTTTCAGACGGAGCCCTACAAGCTCCACTTGTGGACGGGGAAGCACAGTAAAAAAATCATGATGCTTGTTAATTCTCAACTAATTTTTAAAGAAAAAATATTTTTTGAAGCGTTTTTTATGAACAGTTAAATAAGAACGCTAAACTTAAAAATTAAATTGAAAGAAAGAAAGACATAAGTTCGCGTGCATCATCGTAATGAATTTAAAAACATGAACAAAACAGAAAATGATGTTCGTTCCAAAATATTGGTAAAAGCTTGGGCTCTGTAGTACCCGAGTTCAAAGTTCGAGAACTTATGCATTATTTTTTCATGACTTAAACTTGAAAGAGTTAATATACCAAAGAATTTATAATTTGTATACTCTTAAAAGATACTCTTTCGTTACTTAGTCATGAAAGAATAAATAAGTAATAAAATGTAATTTTGACTCACAGAGTAGTGGGTCTGCCAGATGTCCAAATATTATCATCATCATTATCAAGGTTATCCTCTTCATCTTCTTCATCTTCATCTGATAATGATGTGTCAGAGTCATAGCCAATAATAGAAGTGGAGGCAGAAGAATATGGCTAAAAAGACACAAAAACACTTAGGTAAAGAAAAAAGTATATAATGTGTTATTAGAAAGTATAAATATAAAAAAAAAAACCTACTGAAATTACAAAAAGACATACAAAAAGAAATATTGTTCATCTCTTGACCAAATGTTCATTTTCTGCTGGATGTTCAAAGAAATAAGAAAAAAATATACATCTGGGTTGATTCATAACTTATAAATAATTTTTTGGATGGAGCAAAACGCTGTGTTCAGAAACATGCATTGGCATAATTTAAAAAATAAATACAGCTTATTTACTTTGCCATCCATGGCTCATCAGGATGGCTACAAAAACAACAAGTCTTCCTCAAGTCAAGATCAAACCCATACCAAATTAATGTGGTGTTTTAAAAAAATGATAAGCATAAACAAAATATGGATGGTTTTAGTCTTTTATAAATTTAACAAATTGTAAAGGCTGAAAACAACCTTTATGGTGTCTGATATTAATTTAAACAAAAAAACTAATAATTAAACATCTCATGGTAGGAATCATTTATTTTACTATATTATTTCATTCTATGACAATAAAACAATCAAATAAATATCAGTAAAACAAAAAAAAAATTAAGCTTTATAATTCTTTCTGTTATCTATTTCCAAGAAAAATTATTAAAGAAGTTGAGACAATACGATAGAAAAACTTCACAAAAGTTAAAGTTTTCATTCATCTATGATAAATCATGTTTTATTATTTATTATTTTTTTCTTTTTTTTTTAACCAATCAACCTCTATGGGTTATTTAAGGTCTTTCTTGGTTCAAATATTCTAATAGATCTTTGTTCTTTTAGAAATTTAGATATATCTTCTGCTTCATTGAATTCAAATATGTTTTTTATATTATTAGCATTGAAAAAGTTCTTTCTAAAGCAGGCAAATGATTTATATTCTATAATGATGAGAGGTGTTTGGCATATTATGCATTTTGGTTGTAGTTCATTTTTTTGTGCAGATTCAAAATGAAAAAAAAAAAGTTAGATAATGTGCCTTGTTAAAAAGTGGGTTAAAAAAATATTAGTTTTCATAAATAAATAAAAGAATGGATTTAAATACAAACCTTAGTCATGAAATAAGTGATCATACTATGTTCAGGGGGTATAAATCTTTCCTCATAAGTCTGTCTCTCTTCTTTTCGCATTGGACCCATCGCCTTCATATGGACTTTCATTCGATGCTTGGCTGCATCATCAACAGGACCTGAAAAAGAAACAATTTATTGCAATAAAAACTAACTGGGCCTATATAAGATATATGATGATGGTGGTGGTCAATGTGGCTCAGTGGATAGACAATCGGACTTCGGAACCGTACTACACGGGTTCGAATCCCGTGTTAAAAGACATCACGCGCAGGTGTCTTCCCGAAAGGGTCCACAGGATTCAAAACAGAGGACAGTCATACTCGAACACGAGTGACAGCCGATGATGATGGTATGATATTATTATAAACTAGCTTAATTCATGTAAAATACATGATATTATTATAGATTAAATGAAATCATAAAAAGTTACATGTTATTATTATAAACTAGTTGGACCTATTTAAACAACATGGTACAATTATAGACTAGAAATTTTTTTTTCTTTAAACCATTACATCTAGTGGTGTGTTGGCCAGTAAATTTTTATTTGTTTTGCTGTTTCCATAGCATACTTGTTTTACAAGAAAGAGCCGCCAGCCCTATGCTCCACCCCCAAACTGGAGGATCTTTTGTGGGCTTTTGAAATCAGTGTTGCCCTTAACGTAGATGATAAACGCTCCCGAGTTAACAAGCCCCATCTACCCAAGACAGCTAAAGGTAGATGCAATGGTTTTGACTGGGATTTTATTATAGAGGACAAAGTGTGATTTAGTTTTCTTTCATAAATAGTTAGTATACTAAAAATATTAAAAACCAAGGTGATTGAAGATGTGTATGTGACAGTGTATTGACCTCTAAAAGTTTAGCCCACCTCAACCAATGAACACACACAATTCAGTGTTAAGTCTCATGGAAGTTTTGATCTTCACAAGCAGTCCCCAGCCACATGTATAGATATGCCTGTCTAGTCAAAGACTAAGAGTGCATCCACCCAGTTGTTTAAACCCTGGTACTTCCCGCTCCGGTGTAGGAGATGGGGATGTTAGTAAAAACTAAAGAGAGTTGACTTTTTTGTCGGTAACTTACCTTTTGGCTGAAGAACAGAGTTTCTTTTAATTACAGTCTTAATGCCTCCGCCAAACAACGCAGCCCAGGCTTGTTGGTCAAGTTTGTGTGCGACCAATCTATAGAGCATATGAACATCATAGGTAGACAAACCATTGATAAGCAGACACATATATACTGCAATCAATGACTCACATAAGAGAACATCCAGCCGTGGAGACTCCTCATCACGTTCACGAGCCAGCAAAACACGGAGTGATGTCACACCTATGGGAAATAAGAAGAGAAAAATCATCTGGTTTCAAAATGGAATCATTCACTTACATAAGACAAAATTATTTATCAACAGTAACTATGACAACAATCTTAACACATGCAAAAAAACTTAACAAATTTTTTTTTTTAAATATACTACTTTACATACAACTGAATACAAAAGTAAAAAGTTAATACAAAAATCCATCATTAACCATTACGCCTAATGGTGCATTGGGCAGCAAGTTTTTATTTTTTTGCTGTTTCCGTAGCATACTTTTTTACAAAAAAAGAGTCGATAGCCCTATGCTCAACTCCCAAACTGGAGGACCTTTTGTGGGCTTTTGAAATCAGTCTTGCTTTTCACCTAGATGAGTTACTTTCCCAAGTTAACAAGCCCCATCTGCCCAAGGCGGGTAAAGGTAGTTGCAATGGTTTTGACTGGGATTTGAACCCTTGTAATACGATTCCATAGTCCGAGCTTTTATCAATGCTCTACCTCGCCACCTTAGTACAAAAATAAGGTTAGACAATTAATGGACTTGCGCAGTAATGCGATCTCTTCCACAAAGTATGTTAGACTCAGTTTAGTTTTGATTTTTACGGCATATCAACCATTTAAGGTCATTTAATGCTGAAAACAAACATTGGTAAACGTTCTTGTTGTCCACATAGTTTTTTGAATAACACAATGTGCCCTATTTAACCCATAGCTGGAGGAAATGTGGGGATTCATCCTTTTTGTTAGGGTATTAGTCCAACTATGAACATAAATAGAACAATTTGGATTCCCTTAAAAAATTACTAGAAAGTTTTTTTTTGTTAGAATTTATTATCAAGAGGTAATATAAATAAAAACTATTTTTTTTTATCTTTTAATTTCACAATTTTATTTTTAAATTTTGTGAAAATAAAAAGACCCATAGTAAATAGAAACATTTATTAAGACAACATAACAAAGACCAGACAAAGGCTAAGCAATTAAAGTGCATTCCTTCAAGATTAAAAAGGTTTATTAATTACCTGGCCATTTTGAAGGTGATGTATTTACAGCTTCTTCACACAAGCTGCTGGGAAGTCTTCGGCGCTGTGGATTTATTCCAGACATAAGACGACTGGCTTGGCAAGAGATGTTATGACTACATAGAACAAAATTGAGGCAAGAAAAAGAAAAATCAGATCAATTAAAAAATATTATAAAATATAAAAACATAAAGAAAATATGACACATATTCTAAGATGTAATATTGTAAAATAAAATGATACTATAATAACAACTATTATTCTTGCTGCTCATCTTTATCATTGCTATATTCACAACGTTTCGGACAATTAACCCTTTGACCTTCTTCCAGGTGATCAAACTAGGGAACCTTCTTGTCGTAATCGGAAATTACAGAATTTCGAACTTAACCCTTTATTCTAACTATGGGAGTAGCCTGCTCTTGTTCTGTTAACCATGACTCTTCTTGGGATCTTGTGATTACTGCCTATGGGTGGGATTGAAACCTTAACCTTCAGCTGATGCTCACTTTTGAAGTGTAGATACTCTAACGCCTTTAATCGTTGCGTCACGCGTACGAGATCGATCACCTAAAGAAAGCCAAAAGGGTTAATCGGCCGAAACGTTGCTATATTTAGCAATGATAAGGATGAGGACAACAGTCCAAATAATAGTTGTACAAAGAAATTGCCGTATTTTACGATAGATGGCGCAAACGGAACACTCATGCCAGTAGTATGCGAAAATCGCGAGCTGCTGTAATGTGCCATCTGGAGAAAGATAAGAAAATTTACGATATCTGTAGGTAAGAATGAACATGTTACAAGTATTGGATAATAATTTGCATGGTAGAACAGTCATAATTTAGCATATTTTGTCATTGATGGCGCAACGGGACATCGGTGTTTGAAAAACGTTGGTTTCCGTACTTAGCAGGCAGGAACAAGATAAACAAAACGATGATCTCCGCAGTTAGAGAAGGAAATGTTAAAAGGACTTAAGTAAAGTAAAAGGGAATTTTTTTTATATTTTAAATTCCTTTTTTTCTTTTTTAAATTTTGTTGTTGTTTTTTTTTTTTTTTTAATTTAATTTTTTTTTTAATTTTTAATTCTTTTTTTTTTATTTGTTTTTTTTTTATTGAATTCCTCCTCCCTTTTTTATAGTTACCTCCGAAAATTCGATTATATGATGACCAATACACTTATTATAATAATGCTTAGATAGTTAAACCTTATAAATAAAAAGAGCACACTTTAATCCAAATTATATAAACTTTTAGATGATATAAATACTTAGGGAGCAGCACCAACCAAGTTTGCACAAGGCCATTTTTAAGGTGAATACAATGGTTTTTGACTGGGATTTGAACTCGCATACTACGATTCCAGAGCCCAAGCTTTTATCATTGCTCCATTTTCACTGCCCATACCACATTTATATATTTATATACTTAGTAAGCAGCACCTACCAAGTTTGGCTCAAGGCCATTTTAAGGTGAATGTAATGGTTTGTGACTGGGATTTGAACTCGCATACTACGATTCCAGAGCCCAAGCTTTTATCATTGCTCCATTTTCACTGCCCTAAATAAACTTTTAAATAATGTTGTTTTTTTGTTTGTTTCTTTCAGTATGTGTGGTAAATGGTCCACTTGGAATGACCACGGGTGAAATCAAGGACTTCCAGATCAAAAGCTCAAACAGCTACCCACAAGAATGGGATAAGTTCTGTCACGAAAAATATGGACGAGTTTACATGCCCAACAAATATGGCTGGTGTGCCAAATATAAATCTCCATCGGAATGGTTGATGGTAGATCTTGGAGTCGCAGCAAAGGTAAGACTATGTCTTTGTATCCATACCCTAAACCCATATCCTAAACCCGAACCCTAAACTCTAAACTCTAACCCTAAATCCATACCCTAAACTCTAACCCTAAACCCATACCCTAAACCCTAAACTCGAACTCTAAACCCTAACCCTAAACCCAAACCCTAAACACTAAACCCTAACACTAAACTCCAACCCTAAACCCTAGACCTAGCCAATCAACTTGCTGTCTTACAACCGGTGCAAAGTCCCTGAGCAAAAGAAAATATTTCTCAATTCGCTTGTTCTGCAAAAGCGCCGGATTGGGAATTAAGAATTGGCACATGGAGGTGTTTTCATGATTTGGTGCCAACAAACATCTGTGATCGTTCAAAGGCTCACAACACAATTCTAATTATCCAATTACTTGCTTCAATTGCAGTTTTGTCTGCAAATCATTAACTCGTTTGAAACGCCCATATCTTGCGTAAGCCAAAATCATTACATTCACCTTTAGCTGCCTCCAGCAGATGGGGCTCGTTAACTCATCTAGGTGAAAGTAAACGCTGAATGCAAAAAGTCCAGGTTTTTAGAGCACGTAAAAATTGCCTTATGCCTAACTTGGGTTGTTGCTCGACCAAGTAAATATAAACTCATCTAGGTGAAGGCAACACTAAATACAAAAAGTCCAGGTATATAGAGCACGTAAAACTGGCCTTATGCCTAACTTGGTTTGGTGCTCGACTAAGTATATATATAAGCTCATCTAGGTGAAGTGCAACACTGGATGCAAAAAGTCCAGGTATATAGAGCGCGTAAAACTGGCCTTATGCCTAACTTATGTTATTGCTCAACCAAGTATATATAAACTCACTTATGTGGAAGGCAACACTGAATACAAAAAGTCCAGGTATGTAGTGCACGTAAAACTGGCCTTATGCCTAACTTGGGTTGTTGTCCGACCAAGTAAATATAAACTCACTTATAAGGCAACACTGAATACAAAAAGTCCAGGTATTTGGAGTACGTAAAAAATTGTCTACACTTGGTGTGATCAGACTGTATAATCTACTTCTAAAAAATTGTCTACACTTGGTGTGATCAGACTGTATAATCTACTTCTAAAAAATTCTCTACACTTGGTGTGATTGCCCTAACCTGTCTTTAAAAAATTGTCTACACTTGGTAAGATCAGTATAAAACTAACGTTTTGCAATTGTCTACACTTTGATTTGATCACCTTTTAAAAGTAACCTTTTGAAATTGTCTATGCTTAATGTGATCATCCCGTGCATTAAACATTATAATTTGATTGAAATTGTGTTGGATGAACCGTGGACAGATTAAGCAAGCAAGGGCAATCCACGGAGTTTTAATGATTTCATGCAAGATTAACCTTTGCAATTCTTCAATTTTAGGTGACAGGTGTCATGACGCAAGGCCGAGGCGATGGGGTCGAATGGGTCACTTCGTTTTTGGTTTCCTACAGCATGGATTCTTTTGACTGGCATTACGTCCATGACGATTACAACAACCAAAAGGTAAGCAAAAAATTCACTTTTACAATGTCCGGTATAAAATTAATGCCTCCTATTTGATATTCCACCCTGATTGAACAGAGGGGATTGCAAATTGCAAAATTATGAAGCATTTGTGATCTGATTGAGTCGTGTCTCGGTCTTCACTCTGGAATCGAAGATACCCATCTGCTAACATCAACTGGATAAGAGGGGATTGCAAATTGCAAAGTTATGAAGCATTCGTGACCTGATTGTGTCTTATCTCGATCGTTACTCTGGAATCGAAGATACCCATTTGTTAACATCAACTGGATAAGAGGGGATTGCAAATTGCAAAGTTATGAAGCCTTCGTGACCTGATTGTGTCGTATCTCGGTCGTTACTCTGAAATCGAAGATACCTATCTCCTAACTGTGCTAACATCAACTGGATCAAAGGGGATTGCAAATTGCATTGTTTTGATGACCGAACTTGTAATCTTTTAAAAATTTTAGTGTTGCTACGGTTATTGTTGGGCAAATTACAGAACTTAGACAATAATAATTAAATTAACCATACCTATCTATTAATATTAAAGGAAAGATGTTTGTATGTGTGTGTGTGCTAGCTATGCACGGCCGCATTTTTTATCGGATTTTCATTAAAATTCACACATTTGTATCTTTCACCCTCGAAATCTTAAAAACGAAATTTTACCCCGTAATTATGTACCGTTTTTCCAGAATATCGATTTTTGTGAAAAGAGAGAAAGAAAGAGAGAGAATTGTGAATTGTACAA
>JAUZSX010299309.1:0-13246 GCA_034780655.1 Idiosepius hallami | reverse complement strand
AAAACCATTACTTTTACTTTAGGCAGATGGGGCTCGTTAACTCGGGAGAGTAACTCATGTAGGTGAAGGGTAACACCGAATATAAAAAGCCCGGGTAAGAATTGCATTGTGCCAAACTTGGTTTATTGCTCACCAACTAAATATAATATATATATATGTTTGTTTTAACAAAATTTAGAAAGTTGTTTTATTACTTCTATTTCAAACAAGACTACTATAAGTTGTTCGGAAAAAATTGGTTTTAATAGATCTGAAACTGTTTAAGATTTTAAAAAGTACGTTTGTGTTTAAATTATCTGCCTATGATCGTCTCCTTTGTAAAGGAATATCAGATTCTTAATCATATTGTAAATATGAATCAGTACCAGTGCCATGCTCAGGGTCCCCACAGACCTCGCAATTGCAGGGCTGGCTCAAAATTGATGTTTATCAAAAATAAATATTCTCAGCATTAAAATAACCTAAAGAGGTTGATAAGCCGTTAAACACAAAACAAACAAACAAAATTTAGTCTACAAATTTTTCTACAAGGCGTGACCAGAATGTTTGTATTGGAGTGACACGCCTACTATTGTCGTGTCACACATTTGTAGACTAAATTTGTGTTTGTTTTGTGTTCAAAGGCGTATCAACCTCTTTAGGTCATTCTAATGCCTAGAATAAATACTTACGATAAACTTCATTTTTATATACATAAAGTTTTTAATAACACAAGTAGCCGAGTGAAATATTAGTAGTACTAACAGTAATACAATAGCACAATAGATAGACTGGAATAACATTAGGTTTATAAGTGCCATGATGTTCCTTGGAAGCATAGCGCAATGGATAAAGTCGTTGTAGTATCTATACTTCAAAAGTGTACATCAGCTGAAAGTTAAGGTTTCAATCCCACCCAAAGGCAGTAATTCCAAGAAGAAGGCATGGTTAACAGAACGAGAGCAGGCTACCCCGTAGTTTGAATTAGGTGTTCGAAATTCTGTAATTCCCGATTACGACAAGAAGAAAGCCGAAGGGTTAAACGGCCGAAATGTTGTGAATATAGCAATGATAAGGATGAGAACAACACTCCGAATAATAGTTAGTGATAGTGTAATCGACCGACGTCCGGTTAGCCCGTCGCTGCCTGACTATTTATATGCCCATTGGGCGAGTCCATGGCTCACTACAGGTATGAATCGACATGTCAACGTAGACGGAACAACCTGGATCCGAACCTTCGTCCTCCGGTTTCAAAGTCCGAATGTCAATCACTTGAAGACTAAAAATAAATCTTTTTAATGAAAGCTTGTCTAAACAAATTATGAAATAAAATGTGATGCCAATTCAATTTTCGTTAATAATATTTTTGAGTGAAACCAAGTGTTTGTTATGATTCATAAATTCTAGAAGAATCGAAAGAAGAAAGAGTAAATTAAAAGTCAGTGACCCTGAAGCAAGAGGGGAATAAAAAGAAAATTGGATTCACCCTTGAATAATAAATCTTTATTGTTTTATGGGATTCTCCATCCAATCTTTTGATAAGATGAATTATTCCTTTTCGTTAATACTTTTAGTTTCGTTATCTGTCATCTAAAGAGAATTTTGGAATCAATGAATACATTTCAATTTATTTTTCGTCCATAAATACGTTTTGTCTGACCACCAGGAAAACTTGATAGTGATTAATACATTTTTATAAAGTCAATTCTTGTTGTATTTTTATCTTTGAGGTGAGGCTTCATAATCTGACTATCAACCTTACTTGCAAACTTTTGGCCTCATCTTGCTGGTCTTTATGATGTTTTCTTACTATTTTCTGACCAAGTTCACATCAGGTCGTCTTCAGGTGATAAACCACGATAGGGGACAGGAATGCCGTTTCCTATAACTGTATCACAAGTAATTACTACCTGCTTGAGGTTTACTTGGTCAAACACGTGGTTTGATAGACAACAACTATGGAAGGCAGTGATTACTGGGGATACGGTTACAAGACTCAATATTCCCAGGTTTACTTGGTTAAAAATGTGGCTCGATAGACACCGACTACGGAACTAAAGTTAATACTCAATTCTTTTTGCAATCTTGACTGATAAACTGCATATTTTTTTCAAAAACCATTTAGATGAACTTTGATAAAAATACTGAAAAAAATCTTTGATCGTACAAAAAAAAGGGACAATAAAGACATGTCTATATTTTTCTGTTTGGATTGGGTAATTAATACCACGCATAATTGTTGGATATTTCAGACTAAGTGGATTTCTATATTTCCTGTATTAAGATAAGGCAACGTACAGCTTTATCTGGCTCCTTACATTTACTCGGTGTGTTATTACGTTGTTATTAGTTGTTATTTTTAGATAAAAATTACTTGGTTGATCCTGACCTATATCTTTAATCAATGGTAATCCAAATAAAAACAAGATTTTAAAGTTGATCTTTTCAGTAAAATCCAAAAAGCAAGCTCTTGTGTGATTTTTTAATCGGCTTTTTATTTGTTATAGAGGGCAGCATTATTCAATCTATTTTAAAACTTATTCAGGCTTATTTTCGTAGTTGTTAATCAATTTATCTTCATGTATGTTTTCTACAGGCGGTGAGGTGGAGCATTCGTAAATGATTTAATATCATTGTTTTCAATTTTAGAAGTAAAATACAGATTGTTCGAAAAGCATTTGTTAACGTTTATTAACAGACTAGAAGTATTGCCCGGCTTTGCCCGGCGACGGAGACTTGCCAATATATATATCTTTTTAAATGCTTCGTGTTTGAAAATTAATTATTTTTTCTTAATTTTCAAAAACGCTTCTCCGTTATTTATTTAGTTGTTTATTTTTAATCCAAAAACGGTTCTTCGTATCTTCTCAGTGTTTAAGAAAATTTTAAGCAATAAACACCACTTGTAAAATGCCGTTCTGATTTATTGGTCAAGTTACAATGGAGATAACGGTTCGCATCTGATCACCGAAGTTAAGCAACGTCGAGCCTGGCCAGTAGTTAGATAGGTGAATATTTAAGAATAGCAGTTCAATTCCATATTTTTTCTGGAAATATAGCGCCTACTTAATCTAGCCATGCGCATAAGTGCAAAACTGGATGTAGAACCCGTTCAAATACTATTAGAGTTTTAATAGTATATTAGACTATGATTGGGATTCATGTTCATTTGTATTCAGTTAGCTTTTTTTAGTTATAATGATTCAATAATATAGAAACAGAAAAGACGTTGAAAAAGATAAATGAATTAAGATAGTCGGAAAATAAATTGTGTTTAATCTGCTTATGAATAAAACAAAGATTTGAATTCACGAGTGTTACAGTTCGAAAACCCATGCTTTTATCGACATACTTTGAATTTCCTACGGCACATTTGCTGTTGATTTAAAGCACAGTCTATTTGGTAGTTACTTAATTTTCTTAAATAATAAAGAATTGAATTTGAAAACATTTGATTGATTCCCAAAAACGTCAATTAATAGCTGTACAAACATCAAAATTTCTTTTTTAAAAAAAGTCTCTTTTAAGTGAAATTTCGAATGAAGATGAAAGGTTTTACTATACTTAGCTTCGATTAAGAGACAATATATATTTTTAGACTTATTATTAGGTGTCACCCAAAAAGAAAAAGTGAAAAAGTGGAAGCATTTCTGTTGCAATGCGTTAAGTTTGACCTAAAAGCTATTTTGACATTTCAAAGTAGTTAATGTCTTAAACAATAACAAAATAAATAAAATTTGTGATCTCGCACAACAAAGTGACGTTTAGCAAAAAAAACTTATTGATGTAACATTTTTGAAAACATTAGGCTTTCTCTCTCCCCCTCTCTATCTCTCTCTCTCTCTCTCCCTCTCTCTCACACACGTACACACAAATCTATATACTAATAAAAATCAGCTCATCGTGTTTGTATCAGACCCTACATCCTGTTGCAATTTAGAATATGAAACTATAATATGTATTTTCAATTCCTGTTTTTGCAAAGAGTCATTCAGAAAATGCAACACAAATAGTTATTTTCAAAAAACCAATGGGTTTGGGAACTCGACTAACAAAATGTGAATTTGATATGGGACGATTCATTGTGAAAAATGCAGGCTAGTTGGAAGTTAACATCAATTAGTGTTGCTTAATATGTAAATCATAAAACAAATGAAATATTTACAATTATTAAAATCTATTAAAAATTATATATAAACAGTCCAGTTGGCAACTAGAAGAGAGTTGCCTAGGATAGAGACACGAGTGTTTCTGTCGGGGTTAGTAACTAATTGCTTGCCCCACCCCTGCTCGATAGTAAAGGGAACTGATTTAAGTGTAAGCCTTTCTTATCTTGGGTGGGGCAGCACAAACGGGTAAAAATTAACATAATTATCAGTATTTTTATGGGTTTTATTTATTTTGAGACACCATGTATTTGTGTTATCATATTTTTTTTTTGCTTTCATTATTATTGAAAGTGTAATTTCTATAAAAGAGCATTAAAACTACGTCAACACTCTTTTCAAATGCAAAAGGGATGCCTTATTCCGATCAATAGTTTGAAGTTCGTAATAGGAATGTTATAGACAATGAGAGATGTACGTGCTTAGGGTTGTTTATGAAGTTAATTATTGATCGGCGCATTTCTTGATTCTTTGAAATTTTAGTTGCATAACAGTTCAACAACATGGAGTCTGGAGTCTAGAGAAATATTGAATTTAAATTCAAGCATCCTATATTAAACATTTAGTGTATCTTATCATTACCTTCAAAAGTATTTGGAGGCCTTTTTTTGTTTATTCTTTGAGCTCGTTAACTAGGGAGAGCATCTCATCTAAGTGAAGGGCAACACTGAATGCAAGACGCCCAGGTACATAGAGCACGTAAAAATGACCTCCAGCTTAACTCGGGTTGGTGCTCGACCAAGTAAATATATTATCAGAGCTCAAGTTACAAGGTATGCGAGATTTTGCGATTAATCATGACGGTATAATTTGATATAAAATGTGGTTAACCTTAAATTTTTTGTGTTGTGCAGGCAATACTGTGCTATACTGCTAGTCATTAGTGAAAATAATTTTAAAACTTTGTCCTAATATTCGGACATTACTTTTGCGCGAAATTGATAATTATATTACAGATCACGTGTCTCATGTTAAGATTTCGAAATATCTACGTATCATGAAATAAAGTCAATTGATTTTTCTTGTCTGCAAAAAACGCTAGAAAATCATTCCCAGCTTAACTTCTCAAAGATCTTTTTTTATTTTTTGTGACAGAATGTCTTCAAACCTTTTGATTAGTTAACGTTTTCTTTTTTCCATTTATATGCAAAGTGTGTTAAAATATGTAAGGTCGGCTTTGGCTGCAAGTTTCTTTTTTCACCTTTCAAAGACAAAGTAATCAATATTTAGTTACACTTATTGCGTTTTTGTGTTATTTACAAAGAAATTGGACTCACTGACATAGAAGGAAATGAAAACAGAAAATATTCTCAATTTGAAAACAATGAAAACTGACATCTATTTCCCGAGATTTCCATTTTTTTTTGGTCTATTGACAAATAATGAGTTCCTATGATTTAAATTTTTTACTGCAGGCAATTTTCAATCATATCAACAATCAGCGAGGGCCGGTCACAATTGAAAATGTATAAAATCATAAGATTTTGACAGAATTAATAATTATTGTTTAATTAATAGGATGCTTGATACTGTTTGTATTTGCATATTTTATCAATTTCTGTTCTGGCTGATGTACAAGAAACTCGAAGCTGACTTATCAGATGCTACTTGCGAGATTTTTTGCACAATTTTTCAAAAATTCATGGTAAAAAAGATAATGGTCCTGACATTACTTAGAGTCACAACAACTTGAGGATTGGATTGTGGTCCACAGGCCGTGGGTTGCACTGGATTTAGATCATTAGGACTATTTGTCTTATGTTGCTCTGTATATAATCTTCGACTTTACCCAATTATTAACTTTTATACTATATTTATATTTTTGATAAATCTATTCATAGTGATTATATTTCTAACGTTTCTACGAACTCATAAAATTTACAAATTAAACTTAGAATTTTAAAAATCAAACATTAGAATCCCTTAAGTCAAACTTAGGTATTTTTATCTCAATAATTAAACTTAGAATTCTTTGGGTCGAACTTGAGAATCTTTAAGTGAAATTTCGAAATCTTCGTGTCGAAATGAGGAATTTTTAAGTCGAAAGTTGAACTAGAAAATCTACAAATCAAACTTGTAAATTCTTAAGTCAAAAGTTGAACTCCAAATTCTTTTAGTTTTGCTTGGGAATTTTAATGTCAAACTTTGAATTCAAAAATCTTTATCTCAAAATTAAAAATATTAAAATTAAACTCAGAAATCTTTAAGTTGAAATCGGAAATTTTACGCTGAACTGTGAAATCTCTAAAACAAAATTGAAAGACTTAAAGTTGAAATTGGGAGTCTATAGAGAATTAAAAACTGAAGAGTTCATAATATCAACGATGACAGATTTTTCTCATTTGTTCAGTCATGATTAAGCTGTGGTGGTAATTTTTCTATTTACCGTAGTTATCACTTCTGCAACCAAATCCCGACAGACTTTTACTTCGAAGTAAATTTAAGATTAAGTTATTGTTCCAAATGTCAATGTTGGCTATATAATGTTAATTTTTGTTGAATATTGAAAATAAAACAATAAAGATAAGAATAATAGTTTCCATTATATATATAACATATGAAACATTTCTTTATCTCATGAACCCGAATTTCTAAATATCTTTTTTCTTTAAAAAATGAAATCACATCTGAATAAAAACTAATGAATTCTTTTGGTTACCATTTGTTTGTTTGTTCATCTATCTGTTTGTTGCAATCATTATTAAAAAAAAACAACTTAATAAATTTAATAATTAGTGATTGTCATTTATTTGAAATAGTAAAATTTTGCATAGAAATTATTTTGTTAGAACTTTTACTACAAAATTTTGAATTTGTCCATCACGTCTTGCAATGCATGCTGCTTGATCAATTTGCCTCGCAGATAGTAACAGACCTCCGAACTTGTGAACCAGGTCATCTTTCAGCTAGGAGACAGATCTTCAAAATAGTATGTATAGGACTTACTCGCCCTTTGGCTTAGCGTGACAATAGAAGGAGAAGAAGAAGAGTAAGATACAGAAGAGGGAAAACAAGATGAAGAAGAAGAAAAGAGGAAGTTAAACAAGAAGAAGCGGAAGAAGAAGAGAAAGAAGCAGAGCCGTGCTTAGCCACTTAGTGACCCCGACGCAGAAAGCACCTTGCAGCCTCTTTACACTAAAAAAGCAAGTTGCATTCCCTCAACATACTGGAGCCTTTGACTATATATACATAGAGATAAGCAGAAAGAGAGATGAGGATCGATTGATAAATGTATATTTTAAGTGTGATAATGATTTTCTAACAAATCCTAACAATTAATTATTTTGGTAATTATTTGCATTACAAAAGCTTTGTGGCTCCTAGGGAGCTTGCGGCCTCTCGAAATTACGGGGTCTGCGGTGACCCTAAGCACGGCTCTGAGAAGAAGAAGTAAAAGAAGAAGAAGAAGAAAATGGGGAAGAAGAGAAAAAGAAGAGGAAGAAGAAGATGCAGAAGAAGACGACGAGGAAGAAGAATTTAATTATCCGAGGAAGAATTCCTATAAAAGAATATCAAATTGTTATTGAATAAAAATTGTTTTTATTCTACCGAATCGTATATAAGTAGTTAAAACTAGAAGTATTACCCGGCTTTGTCCGGTGTCGGGGACTTGCCAATACTTTTTTTTTCAAAAACGCCTAGGGTTTGAAAATGAATTATTTTTTCTTAATTTTTCAAAAACACTTCTCTGTTATTTATTTATTTACTTGTTTATTTTTAATTCAAAAACGTTTCTTCGTATCTTCTCAGTGTTAACAAAACAATTTATGAAAGAATCACCACTTCTAAAATGCTGAAATGATTTATATGCTCAAGTAGCAATTGGAGACACCGGTTCCCGTCAAATCATCAAAGTTAGGCAACGTTGAGCCTGGCCAGTAGTTAGATGGGTGACCATTTAAGAATACCAGTGTTCACAGTTAATTCAGTTTCATATTTTCTTCAGGAAATATTGCACCTAGTTGATCTAGCTTCGCGCATGCCCGTAAATTCAAAACTGGCTGAGGAACCCGTTCAAACGCGATGCTTAGAGTTTAATAGTATATATTAGATAAATTCATCATTCTCCATATTAATCTCTTTATTTTTTCCAGGCAAAACAAGGGCAATGCATGCTTTGAAAGAGAGACGAAAAAGACGAATAGATATATTTTCAGGAATGTCATTGTCCTTGTCATAATATACTAAGATTAGTAACAAGAGTTGGCTCTGAATAATTTTCTTCCATTATCGGTGTAGACATTACCTCTTAATGGAATGTCGGCGTGAACATCTCAAAACAACCATTACGTAAAAGGTCTGAGTGCAAAGCTATGCCAAAGAAACACGATTCAGTTCTGGTTTGGCGAAAATCTTGGTTATATCACATCTTGTGATGGAGTAACACATCTAGGTGAAGGGCAACACTGATTACAAAAGCCCAAGGATTTAATGAACACTTAAAAATTGTCTTGTAACTCAACTTAGGTTGGTGCTCGATCAAATAAATATAATATTCGATATAATCAGCTCATAAGGCTGGTACGGTGGAGATTGAGATCTTAACAGATATTGTACCTCATGAAGAAAGATCTTAAGGGATATTGTACCTAAGGGAGAGAGATTTTAAGGGATATTGTACCTCGGGAAGAGAGATCTTAATAATACTTGTAACGAGTAGTCTTCTCTTTAGCAGAACACTCTATATCTTCGTATCTTTCCTTAATACACTTGTAAACCACCTACCACGTGTTTTCCGTGTCGTTCTTGTGAACCCAACTGACTCCCACAACAGTGGCGACTAGGACACAACACATCTGTAAGCATTTTAAATACGAATTAGACTTTCAGGACATTGTTCTCTAGAGTTTGAGCTCGAAAAGGAAAGTTTGACCCTGCTGTTTCGCGGTGAAGACGCCCACAAGGAGCACCAAGAACCCACTGGCTCGACGTCCCGGTGCAAGATCTGAGCCTTGTGGGCGATCACCAGGGGATGCAGCATACCTGGCCCATGATAGAATAGGGAGGCAATGTTTAGCAAATCTCACAGGCACTGTCAATGCAAGAGTCACAAATAAATAAAAAGTTATCAATCATGACTGATTAATTTTTATACATTTTTCCTTAATTTCTTTATTCATTTTTGCCCACATGCGATCATATATAACAGCAGTGGGGTCAGCTAGATGATCGAAGTTAAGTAACGTAGATCCTGTTCAGTACTAAGGTGAGTGACAGAGTAGGAATATCAGATACTGTACCTGGCTGGTTGGCGGATCATGGTATTGTCACTTTTAACTGAAAAACCTTGTCTGTCTTCACAAGGACTAACCAGTGGCTATATACGTTCTCAATAAGACTTACCCCCTAGAGGGGAGGCCTGGAAGTCTATGGATAGTCTGAGATTGTGAAAAGCTCTATAACAACAGGTAGACTAATCTAAGCTAAAGCGGGTGATGTAAAACAAAATTTAATATAAAATATATATTTAATATAAAAAGAAACAAAATCGAACTTTCTAGATAAGTTTATTTCTTTGTAAATTTGGTTATATATTTTTTGTGCTTAAATTTTGGGATTTGAGAATTTAATAATTAATTATATTGTTAAAGTTTTTAGTTAACAAGCAAAATTACTTTTTTATCGGAATATCGGAGCTTAGGTTAGTGCTCAAGTACATTGAGAGAAATTAAAAGTTTAGTGACAACTGAAAATAATTTTGCTCTTTATGTTCATTTATCAACCTTTCATTCATAACACAAATTTTCCTTTTTCCCAGAATAAAATGCTTCATCCTTACTGCCCTGATTAAAAATGTTATTCGACGAAAAATGATTAGAAATATTATCAGACAAATAAAATCAAAAATATTTTTAAACAAATGAATCCCATTTAAATGTTCTTCCAGGTTTTTAGTGACGTATTTGGGTTCTATAAATGGCTATTCTTTCAGATTCTCACTAAGATAAATGCATCAGAGAATAATAGGAATTCATTATTCTATTACTCAACCAAAGCGCAAACATGGATATGACTCAAATTGAAACAAAGCAAATCAACTGAATATCCTCATTTGTGACCCCTAGGCACCCAAATGTGTTGAGTAGTTGGCCGCTTTTTCTTGGGGCTGGATACGTGTTAGGAATCTTTATTCATTCTACATGAGGCATGAATCACCCTTTAACCTTCTAGGCCTTCCGTCTTTGAAGAGTTCTCGCAAATTCCTTAAGATAGTTATTGCATTATGAGACCTTTGCACGTTGTTGTTGTTATTTTGAATTATTACGCTGGTCACAGGCAGCAATTGCCTTCTGTTCGTGAAAGGTGGGTTTTTTGGATCTTCTCATGATGCTCCAGCAGAATTCACTCCAGTCCAAGTAAAGAGTATATGGTGCTACTTGATGGGCTTCCACCCTACTACCTCTAGTTCTGAATCCGGGATCAGCAAAATCTGGATTCTGTCTTACAAAGGCAAATTGACATTTCGGTATCCCTTACAGTTAGAGACTGCAAGCTCCTCCACCGGATCATTCAGATTTATTATTATTATTATTATTTTATTATTGTTGTTATTATTATGAGTTCCAACACCAACTATCAGGCGATCTCACAACCAGTAACCAGTGGTTTTTGCAGGTGTCTAAGTGACAACAAGTCTCCTCTGATTTCCAGCTGGATCCGCATCATTTCAGTCAAAGACTGTTTGGTGCAACTTCTCTCTCGGTTTTCACCCCACTGCATCCACTTCGCACACCCACCTTTAACAGAGTTTCTCAACTCTGCCAACGACCGGTGGTGATTCTGGAGGACAGAGGGATAATAAGTCTATATCTGGATACCATGCAGTCAGTGATTACAATCCATTCTCAGAACAAGCAAATTGAGAAATTTGGCCGAACCCCAAACCCTAAACCCTAAACCCTAGCCCCAAACCCTAAACCTAACCCTAAACCCTAAACTCTAAACCCTAACCCTAGCCAATCAAATTGCTGTCTTACAACCGGTGCAAAGTCCCCGATCAAAAAAAATTATCCATTTGGTTGTTCTGCAAAAGCGCCCTGCAACGCACTGAAGTCTAAAGCTTATCAGATAAAAATCAATTAAACTATCAGGCCGAAATAAAATCCAACTCCAACCTGATATCCGAGAAAGCTACACAATTTTTTTGTTTAATTGACTGGAGTAATTCGGAATAAAATTATCTCAGATAAACGCAGGGGAGGGACATATAGGAAAAAGGGCATGTACATTTTGATTCATTTTTATGGGTAAAAGGGTTTATTTTTAAAATGGTTTATTTTTGCAAAAGATCTTCATTAAAAAAGTAAGTTATTCAATATATTTGGTTCTAATAGAATCATTCTTCAATATCATTCAATTTGTGTAAAATATTACATAAACAAGAAAATAAAAGATTACAGTTGATAGACACCATGACTCTTTGTTTGGTTAGCTTTTGTTTTTAGGCATATCAAGCATTGCATTCGCATTAGCTGCCTCGGGCAGATGAGGCTGTTTAACTCGGGAGAACAATTCCTCTAAGTGAAAGGTAACACTGAAAAAAAAGACCATGTATGTAGATAACGTAAAAATGGCCTCGTGCCTAACTTGGTTTGGTGTTACTCCAAGTAAATATGATATCAACCTTTTATTAAGTCATTTAATGCTTTGAACAACAGTCACTAAAGGTCGTAGACTCTGTATCTTCGCTTAACTAATATACACGCTGTATCACTGATATTGAGTACTCTAACTATAAATATAAGCAATCTTACTCTTCATATATATATATATATATATATATATATATATATATATATCTTTCTACTAGTTTATTCATTCTTCATCTTTGCTTTTTACTCGATTGCAGTCTTATGATAGTCACGTGGGTTTAGTCCAATATTTCTTTGTTTAAAAGAAACATACTGATTCGAACTCGTGTATTATGATTCTAAACCCGACTGCCTACCCACTAGACCAAGTGGACCTCTGCTATACGTGATTGTATCTGTATTGTGATTTGTCCAAACGTATACACGAGGGTATTGTGGAAATAAATTGAGACTTTATATTGAACTCTCAATGAAAGCATTTGTCATCCCCCATCCAGAATTAAGTGTCCCCATCGATATCCACGCTTCAATGGAATATTCATCTATTCCTTAGCTACAGATTAAAAAGATGAGCGATTGTAGTCGAGTACACAAACCTTCTTAGTTACACAGCTATTCACTCTTTCTCTTTCTATCTTTTTCTATCTTTTCAGTCTCTCTCTCTCTCTTCCTCTCTCTCTCTTTTTTATCTATCTATTTATCTATCTATCTATTTATCTATTTGTCTATCTATCAATGTCTTTCTCTTTCTAATAGTTTATTCGTTCTTTATCTTTGCTTTATACATGATTGTAGTCTTATAATGGTCTTGTGGATTTGCTCGAGTATTTATTTATATAAACGAGACATACTGATTTCTCTGGTAACTTCAACACGTGTATTGTTTAATATGTAATGAGAAAATGTTAGGAGAGACATTAAGTATGAATTGATCAAACAGTTGTTTCTTACTTTTCTCCTGTATTTTTTGTTGATACAACCTGATAAAGGCAAAAAATATGTCCGATAATAAATATGTAACATCATTTTCCTGTAGCTCTTTTAAAATATTGTCTGAAAATATCTATACATATATGTATATATATTCTCTTATTTATTATTTGGAAGAAACTGATTTTAATGAAAAAATAAATACCTAGAAACTGGTGTTAGCTCTACTACAGAATTGAGCACTCTATTTGTTCGTCAACACCAGTTTCTTCTGTCAAAGAAACACGAAGAATCTAAAATACACGATATATAATATTTACTTTGTCAAGCACCAATCCAAGTTAGGCACAAGAACATTTTTACGTGTTTTATATACCTGGGATTTTCCATTCAGTGTTGCCTTTGATCTAGATTAGCTGCTCTCCCAAGTTAATGAGCCCCATCTGCCCGAGGCATCTAAAAGTAAACGCATAGTTTTAACCGGGATTTGCATTCACCTACTACGATTCGAGAGCCCAATAAATATATATATATATATGTGTGTGTGTGTGTGTGTGTGTGTGTGTGTGTGTGGAT